>JAMXBB010000007.1:37855836-38115319 GCA_024138015.1 Lumnitzera littorea | reverse complement strand
GTTAAAACGAGATTTCTAAGTATTTTTAGGGTTTAACATTTGCTTAATAATTTAGAGACTATTATGTTTTTTGTCATGCCTCAAGTGCTTATATCATAGCAGTCTCGTCATGCATACTAATGAGCGATAATATTATGAGGCCTATAGCTACCATTACACAATTGATATACATAACTCTTAACATCCAAGCAGGCAAAATTTAGTGGAATCAAAGCATGCCTACCAAATAACCTTGAAGATGAATGCCTACTTCATTTTAAAGTTCTCGTTTTAATTGTTTAGCATAGTGGTTGTCAATTTCTATTGATTGAACCTTACTTAGTGCTTCCGTTCCAACCTTTGTAGAGTTAATTTACAAGAGAATAACTATAGAGGTGTGAGCGAAACCACGTGCTTAATAAGTGGTGAGGGATAAGTATCATACGTAAATGAGTAAAGCAAGTTAAGTCTTTTAGACTACAATACAATAGTCAAAGTGTCATTTATACGATGTTGACTAATATGCTATATGACTAGAAAAATTAACCTCATTCTAGTTTAGGTTTTGAGAAGATTTACACCATAGTCAACTGCTCATGAGACTAATCTCCCACCAATCTAAGGTTATGCAACGAACATTTTCCTTTGTCCTCTTTATACCTCATTTTTTATTATTTGCAATATTTTTCAACCTTAATTGATGATCTCATCTCCTATCACTTAGTTCCATAAGGTTAAAAAGAAGGAAATCATAATATTTCCTCATCGAATGACTAATGTTGGTGAGAATCATGCCATAATACGGGATCCAATGCATGTACTAATTATTAGGGTTAAATATAACATTAGTCAATTTTAAAAGGTGATCAAATGGTATAATCATCTTCAAACATGGTATTATATGCACATGCAAAGCACTTCAAGTAAGCAAGGTCAACTATTACGGTCATTACATTTATATACTCAACATACATATAGTCAATTAATTATAAGTATAAGCAATATAACGGTTTACATATGATATTAGATATAAGAAACTATATGAAAAATTTTAGAGATTTTAGGAAGCCAATATATAGAGTTTTGTGATTTTTGTTTAAAACAAGCATTTTTTAATAAATAGGTAGCAATTTTCAAAAATTATGAAAATACCAAACATAGAAAATTAATTATAGAAAAATTACTACAAAAATATATAATTACAGAATACTTACAAGTAAGAGCACTCTTTGAAATAACATGAATTGAAGGCTCCAAAATTATTAAAGCTATAATTATTAAATCAACAAAACCACTATTAGCTACTGGCTAATAGCTACTAGCTATTAACTACTAGTTATCACCACTTTAACCTTATCTAACCTCTTAAGAGAAATACGGAGGAGCTCCATAAATTTTCCTCTAAATTTTAGAGGCTTGGAATAAGTGGTGTGAATTTTTTAATTTAGGGGAGAGGTACTTATAGTCTTCAAAAATTAATATTAAATTGCACACTTGACTAAAAATTATGGAAAATTAGAAACATGTTCATCATATTGCTACTCCTCTCCCATTAAAGTTCTATGATTTTTGGACTAGTGTATAAATTTTGGTGAATTTTTGAATAAGTTATCTATATATTTTAATAATTTTCTAATAACTTTAAATTTATGGAAAAAGTGCCATGTGTTCGTAACCTTAAGACTTGTAATTTTTCAATAGTTGCCACTTGTATAATTTTTTGGTGAATTCTTCAAGAAGTTATCAATATATTTTATTAATTTATGATATTTCCAAATTTTATATTTTTTTTTTCTTTACTTTCCTTACTAGTTGTTGGATATTTTTATGACATGTCATTAGTTGTTTAATATTTGTAGAGTTAATTTGATAGTTTTTAAGTGTCTTACGATATTTTATAGGGTATTTTTATCATGTTTTAGTATTTTATTCGAGTATTTTATTATTTAAATTACTTTAATAAATATATCTTTTATTTTTATTTGCAAACATGTCATGATGATGTTTTATATGTAAAGAGCATAGGTCATTATTATGCTTGTTATCTTTGGTTATTATTTATTTATCTTATTTTATTACAACATTACTATTTACAAGTCTATTTTCACTTTTTATTATTTACTTTTACTTCTAGGAACAAATTGGTCTTTTTTCCCACTATTTATCATCTTTAATACTTAGTAGATGTTTTCTAATTAATGTCTTAACTTTTATCTTATAATAACTAATCCTTTTATTATTTGTTATTATATATATATATATATATATATAGGGTTATAATATTAATTTTAACTTTCTTTGCAAAGTAATTATTAGGTTAATTATTCTTAATCCCCTTGAGTTTCCTTCTTTTGCTAATCAAATTTTTGCTTTCATTTTTTAGTGCTTTCTATCATTGTCAACTCTATCGGCTCTAATTATTCTCATTGGTCGACATCCTTAGTCAATTCTTTTATCCTAAGGTTATTTAGGTTGTGGGGTTATTGAATTCATCTTAGTTTTATAAGAGTATAATGTTTGGGATCTGTAATCTTGGATTTGCTTAAGTAGTTCAACAGACCTTATATTTTGTCTTATCAAAATTGATGTTTATTTGACCCAAAATTGATTAATCTAACCATGAGCAAGCTAGAGAGAGCTCTTATAGGCCTTAGAGGTCTGAGTCCATATATGTGCTTAATACAATTATGTTAATAAATTCAAGTTTCAACTTGGGTAAGTATGACTTGAATTACCAAGTTGAATAATTAAAAGTAAAGATTTTAGTTTTCCACGTGACAAAACGAAAATGTTAATCAATATGGATTGACTTTCATAATGGTTGATCTCTAGGAATTAGAAAGAAGTTAAATCCAATGATAACCCTCTAATTTTGCAATTATATTGATAGATTCAAGTTTCAGCTCGGGGTTAAGTATCAAATCCTACGAATCTTAAAACTCATCAAACCCTATATGATTAAATAGAGATTCTAGAGTAGTTCCAAGGTTTACCATTTGCTTAACAATTTACAATCAACCATGTTACGTTTTATTAAAATATAAAATGGATGTCTATGCGACTGAACTGCTTAATCTAATCATGAGCAAGTTAGTGAGAGCTCTTATAGGCCTTAGAGGGTTGAGCCCACAGGTGATTAATATAAGTATGACTGCTACCAAGTTGAATAATGAGCCCACATGTGATTGATATAAGTATAACTACTACCAAGTTGAATAATGAAAAGTAAATGAGTTTAGTTTTCCATGTGATAGAAACAAAAAAGTAAATCAATATGGGTTGACTTTCGTAATGATCCATCTCTAGGAACTAGAAAGAAGCAAAACCCGGTGGTAACACTCTAGTTTTGCAATTATGTTGTTAGATTCAAGTTCCAATATGAATCTTAAAACTCATCAAACCCTATGTGATCAAATAGAGATTCCATAGTAGCTCTAGGATATCACGGTGTTAGATTTCTTGACAGAGGACAACAGAAGAAATTGATTTAAGGGGTTAATTGAAATCGACGAGATTGAAGAAAATTAAATTCAAAAACTAAGCTAAGCAAACTAATAACAGCTTAGGTATAGCAGGTGCAAACATAAACTCGTCAATTAAAACCCCCGAAGCTTTATCAAGCTCAAGCTTAACTCTGAACCTGTTTTATGTTAGAGTTGCATACAAGATTTAATTAACAGGATGTAACTTTTCAAAATAAAAACAAACTTCACCTAACCCAAGTTTGAACTCAACAATTGCCTGTCCAAGAATCAAAGTCGAACTCAAAACTCACCATTAGTATTTAGTCTGACTCAGTAACACCACCCACTTAGGGGGGGTGGGGGGGTGTGGGGTAAAGGGCCTAATTTTGAAGTTAGGATCCCGAAACTTGCATCAATTTTACCTTTCCCGAGAAGCTAAAACTTGATGTGTTCACCCACAATAAGAGGGCCTAAGCTAAGCAGTAAAATGAGACAAAGTTGCCGCTACATGTAAGCTCTCATGTAATATTGTAACAGCAAAAATGAAAGCATATATAAACCAGGAGGACAACCATTTTGAAACATGTGCTTCCTCTGATATGCTAACTAGAATTCTTATAGCTCAAACCACTGCCCTAGCTACTACTACTAAAAGCAATATGGCTTAAATTTTAGGTACATATCATGTCAAACCTAACCATTTATACCATCATCTGCAGTCCTAGATAACTGCAGACCCATATTTGCATAATCTTTTACTGTATTTCAATGCCTACACAATCATTCTCTTCCGACAAGATATCGGATTGTGCTAATGAGCCCTGGCAAATAGGGCACGGGGGGTCAGATTTTTCTTCAACTGGTGTTCTCTCCTCTAAACAGTCTGCATGATAAACATGGCCGCAAACTAAAACTGCCACGATGGAGTTGTCATTGAAAGGTTGAGAGTCACCAAGAAAATAAGTTTTCCTTCTCAGCAATCTCTGACAAATCCCGCAGACCTTCTTCAACACATCAGGTGAAATCATGTCCATTGACAAGGAGTTCGATCTTATTCTCTCAGGGCTCCCAAATTCATCTCTATTTTCTGCAAGAAAGGTATGCAAAAGGCTGAAGCTGGTATACATTAGAAAACACAGATCATTGCATTACATGCGTTCAACAGCAGCAATAACTGTAACTCACCTCCATAGTGACCATAATCTGAGTTGTAACGACTAGCCAACTTGAGAAAGAACTTTTCATCCCATGGCGACATATCCTTTCCCTGAGAAGTTGATGCACTTCCATAGGAGCCACAATTTCTCCAGTGTTGGAGGTTTTGATGATAGCGTGAACGTTTCAAGAACATTGATCGACTGAGATTGTGTCGGTGATGTACAGGACCAGCGTGCGCATTCAGTTGCTTTAAAACATCAACCTTGTCCATGCTAGACGAAGCATGTTTTGAGTCATTAGAGTCAAGCAGACGTGAAGGTTTCTGCACAAACCATGAAAAATAAGAAATCATAAACAGCACATATGAAGGTGCTAAGCAAAGGCTTCATAAAGCAAACTATCTACCATGAATTAAACAAAATATTTTACCTTTCTGGGTAAGATTTCCATCCTAGACGAGCATGGCATGTTATCTGCAACTCAAAATAGAGGGATCCAATTAGAGATATCCAATGAAACATATACAGAATGAGAATGATTCTCATTTAATGGCAAACATATATTTGATTTACAAAGCCAACGGCGGAGTCCCAACCCCTTAAGATGAAAAGAGAGAATCTGTCAAATTATGCGGAAGAAAAAAACTCCCAACAGACTCCTGCTTGAATCTTTGCATCAACAATTGTTTATCAAAACTTAAAGTTTGGCCAGAAGGACCAATAAGAAATGAAAGCACAAGAATCACTAGAAGCATGGACATCAATCTCAATATCATATCACAACAAGGCATACATTAGTCAGCATAAGGCAAGGTGAAAACAGGGAGAAACCTCATAATCCTGTTCACGCCACACCCACATATCCAAGCAAATGATATCCTTTAAGCAAGGAAATACTGACCCAAGGATTTCTGTCAGAAAGAATTTCTTTAAACCTGACAAGCCCTTTTTTGTTATTCATTGGAATTTCCATTGGTTTTAATCAAAAATGAAAACAATGAAGGCATTTTATATCATAAAACCATCTTGCTTCCCAGTTCCAAAAACAGAAGGGACTAGTGCTAAATGACGTTGGCTGTGACATCATCACTACACTAAAATGCAAGATAAAACACTATCCATATTGTGTTAGATATTACTACTTCCAACATTCAGCAAAAATTTCCCTCTAAAAATCACATTCTTTTGGTTCAAGTACTGATATACAGTCTACAGAGACCACATGCTCCACTACCAAATTAACATTTCACTCCAAAGAAAATGAGGCATTGACAATGTAGAACATAAGAGCTTTGACACCTCTATTGGAACTTCATACTTCACTAAATAGTAAAGGAATTTGCTGGGAAAATGAAGCAGAATTTTAAAATCTTTTACTCAAGATATGGATTGAAGTGCATATTTTAGGAACAGAAATTTACATGGGGCTAACTTTCCTAATTTCAAAGACTAAAATCCTCAAATTAATAATATTCATCTATAACCTTAACAACATTTCTTTCTATCTCCCTCTCCAACAGACAGAACTTCGTTTTCTTTCTCCCTTCTCTGCTTCATGACTAAACCCTTTTGTTCATTTTCAAATCATATATCCCAAACACGACTGCTTCCGTAACCCCGATCAAAAAGCCAATTCAGGCCACACACACCAACTTGATCATTCAAAGAATCAACACCGCAAACTATAGCTGTCCCATCATGGATATTTCTGCGCGTAAGTGTGAATCAAAGAGCACAAAAACCACTTACTTCAATCAATAATCAACTCGGACAAAAATATAGAAGTTCCATACAACAATTTAGGAACAAACCCCTAGCACCCAAAACACATAGCAAAACCAATATTTCAGAAATTTTTCAGTTCTTATATCATCGAAGTATTCCAGTTCCCAATGCACAAAAAGGCACACCCAGCATATAATGTTCATCAAAAGATCGAAACTTTCTTATACGGAGATCACTCAAACTATATTTTATACCGTATTTAAATCCTCAAAAGAATCAAACTTTATCAATTTCACACCCTATATCTTCATAAAAACAAAAGGGTCGATCAAAATTCATATAATAATCAAGAGAAAAGGGGGAAAAAATAGGCATACGACGTACCAGGAGAAGGGTCGGTGCGAGCACGATCATCATCAGTTCTTTTTCTTTTACCCATCATTAATTGACAGAAAAGAGAAAACAACAAGAGAAAAAAAAAATCAAATATAGTAAATGTCTATAATAATCACCGATTCTAGCTATTACGATAAATAAAAACCACTGATTTTAGGTTGAAGTAGAGGTTTCTTTAAGTGTGTTTGGCGTAGGCTAAGTAAAGGGTTGCATTTATTCTTTATTAATTTAATATAAATTTGTTCCTTTCTTTTTTTGTATTTTCCCTTTGGATTTGTAACGTGGGGTGGAGAAAATATATAGGATTTGGAAGGAGAGAGAAATGGAGTTTCTAGTTAGTATAAAGGGGCGATCAAGGCGGCGGAGGAGCTTATAACCCCCACGTCACCCGCCCCGTGGGTTGCCGGCGCATGGATCCACAAACTAGAGAATAATGTTATTCTTAACTTCTTGGTTCTCTTTTTGTTTATGATTTCTCCCTTTGATTGATTTTTTATGCACCATGGACCACGGAGGTACATTGAGACTGTAATTTATTTTGGAAAGTGAATATAACTTGTTATAATTAAGTTTATAAGTTACTGTGTATCTCATTGTATGCAGGCTTCAGATTCGATTACTAGTTGGTTTCTTGTTTTTTTTTTTTTTAAATAATATTTGATATTTAAAATTTATCTCTTTTTTTAATTAACTACTTAAAACTTTAAAAATGTCAATTTCAGGCTTACTAATAGTTCCGTAACAAAGCCAAACTAGGTTTTTAAAGACTTAAATCCGACTCCTTTAAAAATTTTTCGAACTTCAATTGAGTTGAACCTTTATTAGACCTAAAAATTATGTATTCAAGTTTGAGTTTATTAAGAAATCTAAAAGTTGAGCTTTACTCATTTAAATAAATGAGCTTGACCTTGTTCGCTTAATCGGTTTTAAGCTTAAGCATATTTTGATAAACGAGTCTAAATAAGTCCAAATTGGAGCTTCATTTGAATTAAAACTCAAAATTAATTCAAGTTTTTTAATATAATCGTTTTCTCATCATTTTTCACTTATATTGCTCTTATTCTTATATTATATTTTTCTATGTGTGATTTTTAATATAATATATCAATTTACTAGCTTACTTACTAGTTTATTTGTGAGTTAGCTTATTAATAATATAAATGAGACATTTGTAAGTTTAAACATAAGCTTAAACTCAACTCTTTCATATAAACAAACTTTCTTTTAAGTTAAAGCTTAACTTGTTATTAAATCGAGTTTAAATAGAACCAACCTCAAGTAGTACATAAGCAGCTTAACTTATTTATCATCCTACCTACCAACTTTTTGAGATCAATTAAATAACTTGAAATAAGGTTAATTGTAAAGATGGATAAAGTTCAATTAATTAATTACAAAAAATGAGTAAAACTCATATAATTAACTAAAAATGGGTAAAGTTCATATATAAATATGAAATCTATCCTCTTTTTTTTTTTATGTGTGTAATTAAAACACTCGATTCATCTATGTATATGGGAAAAAATAAATTAATAAAGTCATTTCTACTATAGTAGTTTCTACAAATTAACCTACATTATTTGGAGATACAAGTTTAGATTATCCTCTATATTATCCAATAAATTTTAGGACCATTTCATGGTATTAAAAATGGCAGCAGGGGATTATTCAAGCAGAATAATGGGATCTCACCAAATTCCCATCTTTAATTCTCAATTAGACTTAACTTGAGGCTATTGTTAGAAATTTATTGAGGTACTTTAGTATTTAACGTATGGAAAAAAGTCCAACATAATCGATTTCACTTAATTTTGTTTAAAACTACTGAAAATCTAGAGAGAGCAAAGGTTTCACATCGTTTTTTTTTTTCTTTTTCATTTTTTTCCCTAGTGAGACTAAGCTCAAATTTGATGCACTTTGTATATTTTTATTCATTTTTCTCGTGTTTAGAACTATAGGAGTTGTGCTTTTATAATGACATTCTTGAAGTTAAGGATGAAGCTCAAAAATTGATAGGGATTAGCTTCTTTTGAAACTTTAGCTTATCATGCCCTTTTGATCCGATTTTTTTATTGTAATATTTAGACATGATTTTTAGGTTTATGATGGGAATTCATTATTTAAATTAATTAAAATATAAGTCTATTGAAAAAGAAAGAACAAAAAATGACATCATTTAAGTTGTAAGATTGAATCTCATTTGAAACCATTGGGTAGAGGTTAAAGACGAGTATGGTGAGTCGATCAGGCATGGCTTACACATGCTTAGCGCTCCTGTAGGTGATGCACCTAAATTTTCCACTTCATTAATAAAAGATGCTAACAAGTAAACTAAGTCGCATATGTAATAAAAAAAAAAATCTGGAAATTTTAAGTCAAATCCATAAAAATTAGACTAGCTCCTAACTCTGTTATTCTAATTATATCTAGTGGAATGCCCTTAAAAGATTATTTTAGAAAGTAAGGCAAGATGGTAACTTCACCTTTCATACTCTTAGGTTCCCTATACTCTCTTTCTCTTAATAGGTTTTCATTTTGGTGGTAAAGTAACAAGGTTCTTAGTATTTAATTAAGTTTATCCATTCCTGTCAACACCATAAATTCCCTCCTTTTATGGGTTAATAGATTTTGATTCTCATATGTACATATTGTTGTGGAGACCACAAACTGGGATTTGTAACTAGTAAGCACAACGAAAGGTAGGTAAGATATAATAGTGATTTTGTTTTTATTTCTCTTTAAACCAATAGAAAACTAACTCTTTTGTAATCCCAGGAAAGATTTGTAATCAGTCAACGTATTTGGCTCCTTATATTTCTAAATATCTTAGTTACTTTATTGTAGGGTAAATTGTAAAAATACTCATTCATATTTATTCTATGTGCACCCAACTTCTATCTTTGTAGTCAAGTGACTAACCATATAAATCTCCAAAAAAGTTATTTCAAACTATAAATATCTCATTTGCCCCCTATTTAAGCTATTTTTAGTTGAAAATACCAAAAAAATGCAAATTTGAAAAGTATAAAAGAAATTATAAAATTAAAAAAAAAAACTAAAAATTAGAAAAATAAAGAAAAAGTCATGAAAGAAGAAGAAGGAGGAGGAGGAGGAGGAGAAAGGAAAAATGAAGAAGGAAGAGTAAAAAAAAAAAAAGAAAGAAAAATAAAAATGAAAGGGATTGGGAAGAAAAAAATGATATAATAAAATAAGGAAAAAATAAATAAAAATAATTTTTATTTTAGGAAAAAACGAAAAAGAAGAGAAAGAATAAATTAAAAAAAAAAAACATTGATATGTGCATGAACTGGAGTGTCTTATGAATGAGGTGCTTTCACAAGACACGCCTCCTTCAACTTCTAGAGATGAAGAGATTAGATAGCTCTTTAGAGGATCTAGCGACTATCACATGGCCTCACCTCACACTTATCGATCACTTTTTTTTTTAATCCTAATCTCACGTTTGTTTGCCATTTTTATCATAGGATCTCATCTTGTGCTCGTTTGCTACTTTTGTTATCTATCTAAGTCAATTGGCTAAACCAAGGGCCCGTTTGGATTATCCTTCTTTTATCTATATTTTATTTGTGTTCGATTTATATCTATTTAAATTTTAGTGTTTGGAAACCTATTTTATCTATATCTTATTTATTTTTATTTCATAATTATGGTGAAAATTGTTATTAGAGTATCAGAATTAAAAAATAAAAATTCGAGTATTTTTAAAAGAAAAATTTTTGACAAAATAAATTTATATATTGGAAATGATTATTTTTAATTGATATTTAAAAATATATATATATTTCATCTTTTGGTGTCTTATTCTTATTTAATACAAAAATTCAAGCAGACAAAAATAAGTCATCAATAAGATGAAAAATAGATGAATCAAATGGAGCCCAATTTAAAATAAAGATTTTCAATCCTAACCATTGGATTACATTTGACATGGATCATTGGATTTCAAAATTTGAAATTTTAATGATGTTCATTTTTACATTGTGTTTGGATAGATGGAAAGTTAAGGACTTGAGTGGAAGGTAGCAAAAATCAAAGGAAAGGTTGGGTTTGGATAAACTTTTGAAGGGTAAAAAAGAGATGAAATCGATGGAAATGGGATGATTTGTTTCCACTTAAGATACAATATATTTTCTCTCTACTTTTTTACAGAAATCAAAGGAATTGGGTGGAAAAGTTATGAAATTGCAAAAATACCCTCAAAAAGTAAGGGAAATAAAAGTAAGTGTCATACCTTTTGGTCATTTTGTTATTTTATTTCTTTTCTTTTCATTCATCTCATACTAACCAAACAAAGGAAATGGAAATATTTCTATCCAATTCTTTTCATTTCCACTCTTCATACCCAAACAAAGAAAAAAATTATGTTTTCATTGATTTCATTTCCTTTCTTTTCCTTTTCACATAGTGTTAAGCTTATTAACACTTAATTTTCAAAACCAATGACATGGATTGAGTTTGTCATCAAGGACGAGCATCAATGTTAATCCATCATCGTTGGTTAACAACCATTAATTATTGTTCACTTGGATCAGAATTTGAACTTGATAGGTTGTTTTTTTTTTTCTTTTACATGTACTCTATAATATGTAATATGTGCATATTATATTATGATATATTATATAATATGTACATTTTGTACAATATACATATGTAATGGGATATAGATATAAATAACATATGTATATAATATACTATACTTATTTTACATATATATGTTAATATGTATATGTAAATTACAAACCAAAAAAAAAATTAAATAAAAATTAGTTTAAACACAATTATTTAGGCAAATTGATTTCCTTGAACTGCTTAGACTCATATGAATCGATGGGTTTTAGGTTAGTTCATGTTCTTCTTATATGGGTTGATACTAGATCAGTTTACGATTTCTTATCTGTTCTTTCTTAGATTTATTCTTTTGGTTAATGCAATTCATGGGTTCTTCAACCTTTATCTTCTTCCTTTAAGTCTCCTTATCAACACCAAGATTCACCAACTCCACTTTAATCCATCGATGAAACCATCAAAATTTGAAACTTGCAATTTCCAAACCTACCTTCATGACCCATCTTTGATAGCCTTTAAAGCGTACACAACCATCAACATTCACCCTTCTAAGTTAGTCGAAACCACTCGCCTATTCCCTAGAAGCTTCAAACCATTACCTCAATTGACCTAAATCACCTGAATCAACCTCTCCACCACATACCTAAAGCTGCCATGCCCATCCTCATCCTGACGCTTCTACCACCATTTGCATCTGCAAACACTACTTTGAATTCAACCAAACACCATATGACCACCTCGAAACCAACTACTAATACCCTTGAGACACTCATTAGACTAACCAATAATGGCCAAGAAAGAAGCAAACATCACCAATCTGAAACACTTCCATTAAAGACTTACTTTATCGACACAAACCTAAGCTTTTCCCTCCATAACTAACCAAAACCACCTCTTAAGCTCAACTCAACATAATTCCACCATTCAAAAACCACTACCAAACCAACTCCTACCAACACAAATTGTTGTAAGCACTACTAACTAAATCGCCATCCATCAACCTAATAAAAAACCTAACCCTACTCAATTCTCCGATCAAGGTAGCACTAGGATGCAATTGAGAACATCAAGCTAAATTGGTTTGATACGTATCCAAGCTCCAATAACAATTCATTTTATCTAAAGAACTTTTGCAAGTTAGTGACTTGTTTGATGAGCCAACCCAAATCCACATCCAAGCCATGTTTCCATCCACGACTTCCCTTTAGAGGTCTATTCTTTTCTATTTTATTATTTTTCTTTTTTCTTTTCTTTCTTTTGAGAAATTATTCTTAAAACAATAAATAAAAACTTTTAGATTTTTTTCAATAAATAAAAATTCATAGGCTAAAAGTTGATCCCTATCTATTTTAAAAATTTTATTAAAAAATCCAAGAAAAGAATTATTTTTGGACCAAGTTTAAGTATTTTGAAGTAACATCTTACGACTTAGGAATTTGAAAATTTTTTTAAGGAAAAAAAAAGATTTAAAAACTTGAAGTGGAACCTTTTTCAAAAAAAAAAACCATTGAATATGATTTTTTTTTTTAAAAAGAAAAAACTATATATGACTTAATCTTAAATAGTACGTACATAAGCATTCATGATAATCACAATAATAAAAGAAATTTTTCTTTTTCTTTTTCCTCTCTTTTCTTTATTTTCTTGTAAATTTTCATTGTTAATAAAAAATAAAATAGTTGGAATAAACAAAAAGTGATCTATTTTTTTTTCCCCTTTAGCACACTTAGTTAGTTATTACAAGCTCTCTTATTTTCTTAGAAAATTTTATTCGATAATTGCAAGTTGGTTTTAAAAGATAAGTCCCTTAGCTCCAATTTTGTCTAGCTTTTCAAAGACAAGTGCTGATTGGTTAAAATTAGTTTATCGTTGAACCAGTTGTGACTCTAAAGTATTTTCAAAATATTTTTCTTAATTTTTTATCTAGCTATCTAGACTTAATATAAATTGAAAATTAAGGTAAAAAGTGAAAATTCAGGCTTGACATAAACCCCGATGTGATCATTTTACAATAGAAAAACAATGAAAAATTAAAGGAAAAGAAAATGAAAGAGAACATTAACTCTCCTTTTACAGGTCTTGAGTAACTTTTTCTTTTTTCATTTTGATGTTTTTCAATTATTTTACCTTAAGATAAAATATAGTAAAATAAAAAATACAAACATCTTCTGCTAAGAGTGGAAGTCTGAATGCTTAATTTCAAGATAGAGGGAGCTTTGAGCAAAAAAGAGAAGGCTAATGGAGTTAAACATACATAGAGTAAATATAAAGGCATGCATTTATAATTCATTGTTTATCTTATTGATAGGTTGCATATGGATTTTTACTTTTATCTTTTCAACATTTTTTTAAGCTCCAAACCTAATTAAACTACATATAAAATATTCTCTTTAGGTAGTAGATAGTGCTACCATATAGTCAAGGCTTAGATCAAGCAGTAAAACTCCTTATCTTAGATAGAATAATTGAGTGTAGCTCCTCTAATCTTCTCAATGAAGTAAGCAATAGGCTAGTCTTCCTACATCAGCACAGTACCTATGCTTAGTTTGGACATATTACACTCTAGTTTGAATACTTTGTCAAAGCTTGGTAAAGATAAGATAAGTGTTATAGTCAACTTCTCTTTCACCTCTTCAAAACTCCTCTACTCCTTCTCTTCCCATCTGACCTCAACATTCTTCTTTGACAGTTCGTTGAATGAAGCCACAATCACACTGAAATTCCTTATAAATTTGCAATAGAATGATGCTAGGCCATAGAAGCTCCTTATATTGGCCAAAGTGGTCAGTGCAGGCATTCGATGATCACCCTTATCTTTTCATCATCAACTCAGATTCCACCACTACTTTTAACAAACCATAAGAAGATTACTTCAGGTCAACAAAAGTTATACTTCTTCAGATTGGCATAAAGCCTTTTAGCTTGGAATTTTGTAAAGACTACTTAAAGATGCTCTTAGTAGGTCTCCAAATTAGGGCTATACACTAGGATGTCATCGAAGCAAATCACCACAAATTTCCTTATTAGTTCTCAAAGCACATGATTCATCAGTTTCATAAATATGCTCGACAAGTTCAATAGTATAAACGGCACTACAAGCTATTTATACAATCTATGGTAGGTCTTAAATCCTGTCTTCTACTCATTGTCTTCCTACATTTAGATCTGATGTTATCCAAATTTAAGGTCAATCTTAGAGAATAATCTAGCTCCATTCAACCCGTCCAACATATCATCAAGCCTTGGTATAAGATACCTATACTTGATGGCGATGCAATTAATTGCTTAGCTATCCACACACATCCTCCATGAACCATTTTTCTTTGGTACTAACAAGGCTAGCATGGCATAGGGGCTAAGGGATTTTCATACATACCCATTCTTCATCAACTCATATACCCATCTCTATATCTCGATAACCTATTTAAGTTTCAACCTATAAGCATGTTTGTTTGGTAGTGTAGCTCTTGGATATAAGTTAATAGCATGTTAAAAGCCTCGGATGGGAGTCAAAACTTCCTGTAGCTTACCTGCGAAGAGGTCAGCAAATTCATCTAACAAGGTTTTCACCTCAATAGGTAGCATTCCCTATTTAGATCTCTTCATCTCCAATAACCTTCTAACTAGTAGACAGGTCGGCTCTTTAAACTCCATCTCTTTCTTTAACTTAGCTCGAGTCATGACCAAAGCTTCTTTCTTCAAAACTCAGCTCAATTGGGTCTATATGATTTTAACTTGCTCGACAATCATAGGACTGAACTTCACCTTCCTGCCTTCATACTCTAAGGAACATGTATTCTTTCTTCCATCGTATATCATGATTCGATCAAACATCTATGGTCATCTAAGCATAATATAGGATGCACTAATGGGAAATACATCAAAAAGCACTTCATCTCGATAGTTTCCAATGCAGATCGATACAATCACTTGCTTATTTACTTGTAAGGCTCCCTTGTCACCAATCCAGTACAGTTTATAAGGTTTAGGATGGGGCTTGATCAGTAACTTTAGTTGTTGGACCATGAAAGAAGAGGCTGCGTTGGTGTAGCTCCTACTGTCAACAATCAAGGCACATAACAACCCATTACCTTGCATCTAATGTGGAATAGATTCTCTCTTTGTTTGTCCTTAGGCAAAGGACTCACACTCATTATCCTCCTCAATACCAAGATGGAAGGCATAAAATTACCCTCTTCAATATAAAAGACTTCCTCCTCCTTGGATAGCTTGATCTGTCTAGCCTCTTTTGAGTCTTCCACTCCCTCATTAGTACTGTCTATCTCAATGTTTGGTACTTTGCCTTAGATCATCATGGTTCTTCTATTTAGATACTGAGTAGCCATGTGTCTAAATCCTTGATACTTAAAGCACTTGATCTCACTTGTCTATCTTCCTAAGCTCTAGCCTTTCCTAAATTTCCTCAAGATCTCCCTCTCCTCTGTTTAGATAATTTGAGCAAGTTGGGTCTCAACAACCTTACTTGGTTTCAATTAAATGGGTTTGCTTGGAATAGATCAGCTATTGTTGGGTTGATTGATAGGGGGTTGGAATCTTCCTGTTTAGCGCCTTTCGATCCTTTAAGTAGCTTGGATAGTGTCATCAAGTGATCCAATAACCATGGTTTCCAGAATATCTCTAATTTTGTATCTTAATCTACTAATGAATCGAGACACAATTCAGTCTTCGGGCTCAACGACTTTGCATCAGATCATTAGCATATGAAATTCCTTCACATATGCATCAATACTTGACCTTCCTTACCTCAACTCTTATAACCTTTTAAAGGCATCCTGTAAATAGTAGCTCAAAACAAAACTCCTCCTCATGACTCTCTTCATCTTATGCTAACTCCTAACTTTACGTTCACCTTCTCTTCTTCATGTGGCTTACATGTTCTTCTACCATAAGGTGGCATAACAAGTAAATTCTAGCATAACAAGTCAGACCTATACATTATCAAGTACTTCATGGCATTTAAATTGCTTCTCAATCTTATCTACCTATTCCAGGTAGTCCTTAGCATCTCCACTCTTAAAAAAGCTTAGAATATGCATCCTTAACCCTTCAACTCTAGAGGCTCGAACATTCCTCTCTTCTGGCTCATAGTACTCTTATGCTTCGTCACCTTCTTCCTCTTATGCCTCTTCAATTTCATCAAGTGCTAGTCTACGTCTAGCAACCCTATCTACTCCCCTAACTCAGTAAGATTGAACTGGGACATTAGCTTAGCCAAACTGACCATTGCCTCTCTCAAGTCATTCATGTCCTTTATATGGACCATTTCTAGCTTGCTACCTATCTTCATTTATAACAATCACCAGACTAGCCATTAGGTCAGTGAGTCTGTCTCATTATGACCATTGACTAGGGTATGAAGCTTCTTTGTTGACCTTGGCCATTTTAAGTGCCACTCTCTTAATTACCTAGAGTTCCTTGAACATTATGATAGAACATTGTCAATTATCTCATGAATTTGACGGTTAAAAGTACCACTCAAAGTTCTTTCCACAAATAACAACAACAAAACAATACCTAACACTCCCATTGCTATGTCAACTACGCACAATAGACAAGCAAACACTTACACTCTATTTTAAGTACAAGAAATAGGGGAAAATAGAGCATAAAATTTCTTTAACACTACTAAACTACTAAACTCCTATGACAACAACAGAACTTCTAATACTTATGAAAGCAATGGCAAATCACTAAGAGAACAAAGTAATAGAAATTAGCTTCGAACGTAGCTAAGCTCTAATACCAAGATGATATGGCTTAACATGGATGAACACAATGTCTAGTATCGCACGAACTAAGGGGATGGGTCCAAACCTCAAGACAGTTTGAAGGATAAATGATAGTCGAAGGTTGAGTAGGGGTTCTTGTGTACTGACGATGGATATGATGCACTAACGCCTTACATGAGCCCTTATTGTACTTGATATTACGTACAAGTATGGCTGAAGGTCACTTGTTACTAGTCTACGCTTAATGAGCTATATAAGAGTAGTCGAGAGCAAGCATCAAACACTTAACTCACGAGAGTATATCTAAATATTAGAAAAAATATATATTCATCGTTGCGGCTATTACAATACATAAGTAATTATATGACTCAATTAAGGCAAGTCCTATGTTAGTGTAAATTACAAAAAGGATACCTACTAATAAAGGAAAAGGAATAATTTACAAGGGCAATGTTGTAAACAAGCATAAAGAATATCTAGTAACAAAAAAGGACAATATGGATGTCAAGAAAGATAAGGCTCGTGTCAACTGTCCGTTTGGTGGTCCCAATGACACTATTAGCTTAATAGAGTAGGTTCTAAATAGATTAGGTCGGGGTTGGCAGTTCGATAGCTTAGTAGCTTAGATGTTCAAGGTTGGGAAAGGGTTGGTTTAGAAGGTAAATCATTGTTAGGTTAGCCTCTGGTGGTCGACTTTAGGATGGGGTCAACTCGGCCTCGGCATGCATTAGGTCGGTAGTATACTGATTCAATACTTAGCCTTAGACAGTTGTATTGTAGAGGGGTCAACATGGTACATAGGTTGGTCACCTTGGTAAATTCTTGTATGATGTGGAGGGTAAAGTAACTTAGTAGGTTGAACTAAGGAATACACTGATTTTCTAAGTTTAACTCCCCTCAAGCAACTCGGCAAACCATATAAGTAAGTCCTTGAGCTCAAGAGTGTATGATTGGTCCATCATCCCTATCACATCATGTTTATGGTAAGCATTAGTGAATATCCATCCCCTAGGTACGTCAAAGCTTGAGGTTTCAACCTTTGAATGAATTTTGATATGTTATTGAGTGTTTCTAAGTAGTGGAAGTAGTGACTAAAGTAGTATTAAAGTTATATTGTATGTTAGTACGTTAATGCTATGTTTGAGTTACCGATTAGTGGCTACTATTACTGTTACTTTGAGTAGTAGGGCAAGTGGTGTTACTATTGCTACTATCATCTCCATATTATGTTTGAAGTTTTTGGGTAGTAATGGCCCTTATGTTGCTATTGTTGTTTCTAACAATGAGTGCTTAAAGGGGTTACCATAGGGGTTATATTGTATAAGTAGTGGTGTTTCTATATTATAGTGTATTTGTTATTTGCTTTAAGTAGTAGTGATTGCAAAGAGTTAAGTAGCAAGGAAATGTCGAATCCTAGTGTACATAATGGTATAGTAGATGCTAAGAGTAATGCTTACGACCATAGACGGTAAGGCTAGTAAATACCATAGATGACAGATGAACAAATTCGAGATTTGACCATTATGATGGCCAACTTAGCTATGACCATCAAAGATTAGTGGATGCTAAACCTATTGAGGCCATCCTTCTTGATAACTAAGCTATTTAAGACTAGCAAGGAGTATAGGGAGCTAGATTCTGAGTTGCTTGAAATGAGCATGTAAACCTAGCCAGAATTGTCTATGTTGGAGGGTTATATAAAAGAGCTTGATGAAAGATTGAACTTGATGAAGTTGTTGAGGAAGGCAACTAGTTTTTATGAGTTCAAAGAGAGGGTTTCCTGAGCTCCAAGGGGCATAGACAATGTGAAGGTCAAGATTTTAAGCTTTATTAACAATGGTAATGCCAACACTTATTTTGACTAGGAAGAGCTTATCAAAGACATTTTGTATTGCTATGACTATGAAGAGTTTGTAAAGATTAGACTTACTACCCCATACTTTACATGTTATGCAACGATGTGGTAGAAGAAGTTATAAACCATTAAGATGGAAGGCAAGAAGTTCAAACTTGGGTCAAGATGAAGTGAATGATGAGAGGCAAATTCATTCCTAACCATCATGAGCATGATACCTTTAAGAAGATCCAGTAGTTGAGATAAGGAGCCTAGAGTGTAGATGAGAATTCCAAATTCTCATGATGAGGTGAGATGTAGAGGAACTAAAGGCCTAAACTATCTCTACATTCATATTCGACTTGAAATATGATATTAGGAATGTTGTAGAAGTCCAATGCATTGATTCATTGAATGAGGTAATCAAGGTAGCACAAAGAGTAGAAAAGCATATGTGCATTTAGCCTAACTAAGCTCTTATGGCTCGACCTATCCTACAAAGTCAACATATTTGTGGTCGACTTGAGTATAACAAAGAAGTAGACTGATGTAGTCTGACCAATGACCAACTTGATGACACTTGAAGAAAAGTCATGATACCTAAGCTCAAGTAGAGGAGGGATATTGGATAAAGCTCTAGTTATAAGATTAGAGAGATAAAATGCTTTCAATGTCTCAGTTTTCAGTACATGGCCAATGAGTGTTCAAATTAAGGGGTTATGATCACCAAAGGTGAACTACCCTAAATTGAGGTTGAGAGTACCAATGGGGAAGAATTTAAGAAAGAGACTGAGGAAGTTGAAGACTTATTAGAAGAATATAAAAATGATCTTGAGGCCATCTAATAGGAATTTGGATCCTATTACATGGTCCTAAGCTCATGGGTTGGCCATTGTAGTCCACTACAATCTCCTGTAACAACTCATAGAAGAAGTGGTCAAGCTCCGGCATGCTAACTTGATAAAGTACCTAAGCTCTTATAAGCTTTCAGTTATCACTTAGGTGGTGGAACTTAATTTAGGTGGAACTCAATCTAGGATAGGAACTAACCCCAAACCAAGACAATAAGGAGTTAACCTATCCTATTCCCACATAAAGCATAAAGCCAAATGAACCACTTGGCTACTAAATCCAATAGCTTAACCAGTATAATGCCAAACTTATCGATAAGCTCTCCGGCCTTCCACCAACTAGTGACTTAAGCACAAATTTGATTCTCCACATTAACAACTACCCTTTGTAATGTGCCACGTGTCTTCTAACATTATACAGCTGTCAAGAGCATAATTAACTATACATTACCCTTTCCTTATAGAACATTGTACAATCTTTCTTTAGCATTTTATCCTTTTTTGTAATTTTACATCTTTGTAAATTTGTTATAATTGGCAATTATAAATAATATCACTTGTACTCAGCCAAATCGTATATTCTTGAATGTTTCTTCATGTTAGCTAAACTTAGCTACTAAATGTCAAACTTTACTCCTATCTGTTCCTTCGAGTCAAGCGACAGTAGCGAGTGACCTTAAGGTTAGCTTTTGAGTGATATCAAGCTTTGGTCCTTAAGTTCATGTGAGGTATACAGTACATCATATCAATATGCTTATACACAAAACCTAGCTCACCCTTTAACTACTACTTATCCTTTTAACGATCTCGCAGTGAAGACCTACCTTTGGTTCGTTTGATAGCTGGCGTGTATCCATCTATGTAAAGCGTATCATCTTGGTATCAAAGCTTTCTCAAGGTTCATTATAAAGGTTGCTATTGATTCATTGTTTTGGTTGTGTAGTGTTAGTGACTAACTTAAGTTATGTATGTGTTGCCATCGAGTGTGTTGTTGTTTGGAGTATTGTAGAGTAATTTGGAGTATCTTCGGTAATGATTGTTTGGGCGACTTGCATGTTTGTGTGAAATTACACTAACCTCCTATGCTACTTTATTTTACTCTATTTTAGAGTTCAAAAATAGAGTACATAGTGACAACTAAGTTTTTAGGTAGTGTTGACTTGTATAGAAGCTTTAAGAAGTAAGTTATTGTACATGTGTGCTTTATTTATGTTGTAGGTGTTGAGGTGGTGACATACTAGCTATAGTTGATGGGGTGTATAATGTGCTAATAAGCAAGTGCACCTAGTCAAGTTATAGTATAGATAAAATGAATTATGAATCCGAGTGTCGATCCTACAAAGAACCATACATGGGAGTGTATCTAATTATTTTTAACAGTTGTGCCTTAGAAATATTCAATTACCTAACTTAAATGATAAAAGATTTTATATGAGAAATTAAAAGTAGAAATTGAGAATTTCAATAATAACATAAAAGATTAAAAGTAAGAAAATCACATAAGACTACTAACTAAGAATAAAAACAATAACTTAATTAAATAACTTAGTTAAATTAATAAAAAGATGACATTTGCCCTAATAAATATTAATGTTGTTTACTACCTAGTCCTAAGTAATTTATTCAATCTCGATTGCTATATTAAACCATAGGGAATCCTAGTATGAGCTAACTGGACTAGCGTCTCTAGCTAATTCTTAATTCTGAAACCCTCTCTACCTAAATTGCTTTTGATTAGAGCGTCGCAAGATTGCATGATACTCTTTAATCCCACTCCTAATTAAAAAAAAAAAAAAACAACTACTAAATGTTTTAGTTAACCAATTTTGCCTAATTATGTTAGTCAGTAATACCACATGCTCTCGTAAACTTTAGTAATAATTCAATAACCGATATATTGAATTAAAGCAAACAAAATAAACAACACAATCAAATCACAATATGTAAAATCACAGACTGAATTTCATTAATAAAAATCATCCTTAGAACATAGGGTTCAACAATGATTTACTAAGTAATTAAAATAATGACATAGTAATAAAAGAAAAGAGAAGAAGAGAGTAGCCCCTTTGTAATTATATACCCTATTGATTCATGCTCAAGGGGCTCTCTCTGTAGCCTTACGTCTAAGTATCTATTTATAAGAGGTAGACCTAGAATTATAAAGAAAACCTAATAAAAATAGAAGATTACTAATCATTGCAAGTCTACAGTTGAAGTACATAGTTGTAAAGCTTAGGCATGTACTTGCACTTTGTTTGAGATCTCAAAATTTCAATGGGAATTCATGATGAGGGAATCATAAGTAGGGAGCATGAGCTTGATCCTTAACTATGATCTCTACTAGACTTCTTTTCTTGCTTAAAATTCATCCTCTTTGCTCCTTAATCAATGTTTTTGCTTCAATTAAGCTCGAAACTTCATAAAATCCTTCCAAACATCATAAAATGTTCCTGAAGTCCTTGAAAATAATGATTAAGCAAATTAAGCTCAAAATAATATAAAATTAACTAGAATAATTTCTAATTTAGCGTAAATTAATCATAGAAAATGTACATTAAATTCATGTCATCGGTAGTCCTTGTTCAGGTGGTGCTACACTAGTTGTAGTCCTTGTTGTGATGGTGTCGTACTAGCTGTAGTCCTTGCTGTGATCATATTGTACAAGTTATAGGAGGTGATAGTAGTATTCGAAGAGAGAATGATAGATCCCATTATTATCACTTTTGTAGATGACAACAATAGTAGAGCCCCCATCATGGATGGCAAACCCTTATTACTCCAAGATTCATGGACGAAAAGATAGATGAGCTGACTATTATGATGGTCGAGCTAATCGAAGTATTAATTTTCTTAAAGCCAACCGAGCCATTGTAGCAAACCCTAATGATGATCGAGCTTATTATTAGCAAAGGATAGATTAAGATAATGTAGACCGAGCTAATAATGATGCTTGAGGAGGTAAGGGAATGCCCAAGACTTAAGGGTAGAGAGGAGAGTTTGTAGGAAGATTGACCTTAAGGAGATCAAAGACGAAGGTGAGGAGGAAAATTATGAGGTTGAAGATCAGAATGTCTAAGCTTAACTAGAGAATTTGAAGATGTAAATACCAAGCTTCTCAAGTTGTGGGGATGCCAAAGATTACCTTGGTTAGGTTGACAAGATCGAGAAGCTTAAGGTTTCCAAGAGCTTTAATGTGAGGCTACTGTGCTATAATTAACTTAGCTATGCTGCTCTGTGGTGGAAGAACTTATAAGCTACTAGGTGATGAGAAGGACAACATAAGGCCAAGACTTTGGATGAAATGAAGAGAGTGATGAGGTAAAGGCTTGTGTTGAGCTATTACCTGTAAGATACTTTTAGAAATTGTAAGAGATGAGGCAAGGCAGATCCAGTGTAGATGCCTATGCTAAGGAATTCCAAATTTGATGATTTGATATGGCATGGAGAAGATTGAAGACCGAATTGTGTCCAAGTTTATTAGTGGTTTGAGGTATAAGATTAGAGACATTCTATAGGCAAGGGAAATTATTACTCTTAAGGAAGCCATCTAAGTTACCTAAAGGATAGAGGGAAAGAAGATGAATAGTTCAAGCTCTATAAGGCCATCCTATGCCAAGCTGACTTGTTTAGTCTAAGTCAAGGAGGTTAGTATGTTTTGAGCTACCTAGGTGAGATGAGCTACTAGTTTACCTAACAGATAAGGACAAAGCTGTAAAGGGAGAGAGAAAGATTAAGAAAGGCTAGAATTTAGGTTGTAAGACCAGTGAATAAAGTGTTTCAAGTGCAAAGGGTTTAACCACATGGTTAACCCAATTCAAATCAAAAAATCATAAACACTTAACACTAACACCAAGGTGTAATCCATTTGTAGATGGAGCTTCAACAACAGCTAGGTCTAAAGGGAAATTATGAGGATTACATTCATGCATAACTTCCATACTAAGGTTAGTGTGGTTAATATCAACCCAAGTATTAATTATACGACCTTAGCTATCAACTACATATTGGTTTAAGTTGAAACCATTTAGGTATCAACACTTGAATAGAAGAACAATGGTCATAAAAGGGGAGATGCTAACCATTGAGATTGATAATATTGAGGTGGAGTGAGAAAAGGAAAGAAAGACTGGATAAACTAATTTATCAGAGGAAGAGGAAGTGATCTTCATGGAGGAAGGAAATTTCATACCAACCACTATGGTTTTACAAAGAGTGGTGAACAATAGCCCTATCCTTAAGGATGAATAATGTGAGAACCTATTTCATATTACATATAAGGTCAAAGGAATTTTATGTGCACTCATAGTAGATAGTGGAAGTTGCACCAATACTACTTCTACATTCATGGTTCAACAACTAAAGCTGCCGACCTCACCTCACCCCAGACCCTAGAAGCTACATTAGTGAGTCATAAAGGGGCCTTACATGTTACTAAGCAAGTTCAAGTGTTTATTTTGATCAGAAAATACCAAGATGAGGTACTATATGACTTCCTACCAATGAGTGCCTCCTACATCCTATTAGATAGACCATAGTTATTTGATCGAAGGTTTGTATATGATGGGTTCAAGATTACTTGCTCATTTGAGCATGAAGGTAAAAAAGTAAAGCTAAACCTAATGACCTCAACCAAATAAAGGACATGCATATCCAACTTAGCCAAGCTTAGAATAAGGAAAGCTTAGTTATGACCAGAGCAGCACTATTGTAGGAAATGAAGTCTACTACCCTAAGCTTCCCCTAAACCAAGCTCCTCAGCTAAATCAACCAAAAGACTAGATAGATATAGACCAATATGAGGCCATAAGAGCAATGCATTAGAAGGTGGTCAATTCACCTGACCCAAGTTGCCTCTAAGCTCAACTAAAGAGGCTAAGAACAAAAGGTTAAGGACTTTTAAGCCTGGTGATCTAGTACAATAAACCTAAGTAAAGACCAATTCCTAAGCTAGAGAAAGCATAAGTTGTCTCCTAAGGAAGATGGACCATTCAAGGTAATAAAGAGGATTAATTAGAATTCTTGTAAGGTAAACTTGCTAAGCAAATATGGGGTCTCTGATGCCTTCAATGTCACCAACCTTAGCTTGTACATTCCTAAGGATGAGTAGCATGAATTTGAGCTAGATTTGATCCTAAATCTCAAACAACTCGGAAAGTATGATATGAATTCAAGTCCTACTACATAGCTTGAGGTTGTTAGCTAGCCACCATGGTTCACCATGCTCTCCTGCAATAAATCATAGAAGAAGAGGTTGAGCTCCTATATGCCAACTTGCTAGAGTACCTAAGCTCTTGTCAACTTTCAATTATCTTTAGGATGGTTGAACTCAATCCATGGCCAAAGCTAACCCCTAACCCTAAACCAAGAGGGTAGGGAGCTGACCTATCCTATTCACTCATAAAGCTAAACTAACCACTTGACTACTTGATCTAACAACTCAACTATCATAACTCTAAGCTTACCAACAAGCTTCTTGGTATTCCATTGACCGACAACCCAAGTGTAGGTTTGATTCACTGCATTAGTAACAACCCATTGTAATGCACCACATGTCTTCTAACATTACACATCTATTAGGAGCACAATAAACCATGCATTACCCTTTTTAGCCTTATTGAACATTGTAGACTCTTTCTTTAGCATTTTATCCTTTTTTGTAATTTTACATCTTCGTAAAGTTGCCTTAATTGGCAATTATAAATAGTACCACTTATACTCAACCGAATTAGTCAATGATTATTCACACATTCTTGAACCTTTCTTTAACCTTGTGTTAGGTAAACCTTGTTACCAAGTGTTGAATTCTACTATTATCTATTCCTTCAAGCTAAAGGATAATAATGAGTGACCTTAAGGCTAGCTTGTGAGTCATATCAAACTTTGATCCTTTAGTTCATGTGAGGTACACAATGCATCATCTGTATGCTTATGCATGACACTTAGCTCTCCTTTTGAATACCATTTATCTTTCTAACTATCCTAAGATTAAGACCTACTATAGGCTCGTGTGATAGCTAGTGTACATCCATCTACGTAAGCATATCACCATTATT
The DNA here is from genome assembly GCA_024138015.1 of Lumnitzera littorea. Taxonomy (NCBI): domain Eukaryota; kingdom Viridiplantae; phylum Streptophyta; class Magnoliopsida; order Myrtales; family Combretaceae; genus Lumnitzera; species Lumnitzera littorea. The sequence goes on along the minus strand of JAMXBB010000007.1, from coordinate 38,089,520 downwards.
TAACCAGAATAAGGCTAGTTTTAAGCATGGTAATGCAACAAGTGCTCAATACTACTCCATCTAAAGAGCATGAACAAAGGGAAAAATTTTTCCATACAAATTGTAGCATAGAGGGAAACCTTTATGTTTTTATCATTGATGGGGATAGCTACACGAATGTAGCTACCTAACCATTGTTGGTGCATTGGAGTTATTGATGAATTTTCACCGTAACCTTATAAAATTCATTGGCTACATGACAATAGAGCCTTACACGTTACTCAACAAGTGTACATGTTGATCTTCGTCGACGAAAGATGTAAGGATGAGGTGTTGTGCAGTACCCTTTCGATGTGTACATCACACATTCCTTTAAGTTGACATTGGCTCTTTCACCTTCAAGTGATACATGAAGTGTCATGACCCCAAAGGTATCCTTATAGTTGCAACGCACTATATACTGCATAGAAATCAAGGATTAACTCCCTATTATTCCAAGACCTTATCATAAGACGTACTTCCAACTATAAGAGACACTTTAAGGAATAGCAGTTATAAACACAAAAAGAGTTAACATTTATACTAATTTAGACATAAAAGTCATTAAAACAAGTAGTACTTGGACATAGGTTCCACCAACAGTCTTAGTTAACACAAATTATAGCTACTCAAGAATCAAGTAGTCCAAGTCTATTACTTAAATAAGCTTAAACATAAATTTTTCATTTGTTGGTTCCCTCGACTTTAATACTTTAGCCTGCAAACCTCGAGCATCGCCCATCCAAGTACCAACCATAAATCTTGCATCAATAAAAGACTAAGGGGTGTGTGAGCTATATCTAACTTAGTGAAATACCCTCATACTGCATCACACAGCAATGATAAGCAAGTGATTAAACAGCCATATGAATATAAACAAGCATATGCAACATAAGAATACATGTATTCATCTAAAAGCTATACGTAATACAGTTTTAATGCTTACCATTGCCCAAGTTAGGAAATGTATTGTATACACATCAACCCTAAGTTTCTAATCACCTTCACCTATTAACTCATTTCCTTCCTTTGATCCAATTATTAGACTTTTCTTTTAACTAGCTTTCATCTTAATGGCAATGGTGTGGATGTGAGGAGCATACATGGTCCTTTCACCCTTAAGAGATAATCTTTAGGAATCAATCTCAAATAGGGCGGCATTTTCCAATATCACTTAGTTCCCAAATATTAAGATAGGTCATGTTGTATAAATGAACACCAAAGCTTTAACTCTATGGCCTTTCCATATTACTACATGGTGCTAACAACCTTTATGCATTGCATGTTAGATTATTAATCAGTGGTCAAATTTAATTGAGTTCATTTTAACTTTATGACAACTAGTTATTCTTTAGACACTCAATGTACATGATATAATTGTACTACAAACCATCCAATTTATGTTTCGATATAATTGAAGTGTCTTAATACTCAATCAAGCAAGATCAATCACATGCATAAACAAATTAACCTTAAGCAAGCTCATTTATCATAACAAGTGTTAATATATAATGTTCACTACAAGCATAAGCAAATGCAATGGTCATAAGGTACTTACTCAGCCATGTTTGCTATACGTCAAAGTAATCGTTTGATATCCTACTAGAAATCCCTTAATAAATAAAGATACATTTTCACACTAATAACTACTAATAAAGGAAATATGTTATCTTAATTATTTAATTAAATCTATTATTGTTGATTGTAGTTGAATTAGCTATAAATGATGTAGTAAATGGGTCTTTGATGTAGGTTAGGCTTAATGGACTCCTTGCTCCTCACTACCTGCAAAAAGCCCTTGTGGGTATGTCCACGAAGGCCTTTTGATGCTCCAGCTAGTAAGGAGGACAAGAAGGATAGAGATTAAGGGAGCTTGAGTGCTAGTTGTCCTTAAGGAGAGTGGTTAGGAGTAGTAGGGGATTGTAGATAAGGGTATGAGAGATTTTTTAGGCAGTCAATAGTCTAATTAGGTTTAGAATCCCCCTACCTATAAACCCCTTACACTAAAATAGTGTTAGGGGCTATATCTACTTAGATACGTATTGGTTTAAGACTCATCCATACTAGCCTTTGATAAGAGACCTACGTCGTAGAGCTAATAGGGTGGCTTTAGGAGTTAGTCGACCATAACTACACTAGCAACTACGTTAATGATTTGTAAGCTTGACATCTTTAGGGTTTGTCAGGTGTGTTGGTTGTACCGTAGATGCCAAATTGTAATTAATGAGCCGAGGTAGGAGACTGACACTAGAGAAAAAAAGGGAGTAAGAAGGTAGGCAAGGAAGCATGAGCACATTAAAAGCAACGAGCCAAGAACTAAGGAGCTTGTGAGGTTAGGATTGTCCTCATACGTCATGCTTGAATTAGATGGGAGAGTGATCTATTGCACTTCAATCTTAGTTGCCTCGTTAGTGGAGTCCTCATGCTTCTGGTAAGCTTTCCATCTTTTGGTTCGCTGGAGTAGTTGCCTAAGTCCTCAAGGAGGCATTTGGTAGATTGCATCTTGTAGGGCTTAACGATGGCAAAGGTATCTAAGTAGGTTAAGACAATTGGAGAGAATGAGGAAACTATTTCTCAAAGTGCCAATAGGCCTTCAAGGATCTCCATCCGAGTTAGGCCTTAGGCTAGGTGTTAATTTGGTGTCAACATTTGTACCCCTTCCCCCTCGTCCCCAACCCCACGACCCCTCCCCCTGAAACACTCTTTAGCGTTAAGGATGCAAGGAGAGTATATAAGCCAAGCAATCTAACCCGAGGTGAGGGAGCTGTAAACCCCTAAAATTATCAACCTAGTTTTTGTTAGAGACTCGACTATGTTAGATAATTTAGGAGTCGACAAGGCTAACGAAAATGAAAACCCTAAAAGAATTACTCAATCGCGTAAAGAATTTTTCTACCCTAAATGTTTCTAAATGCTAAAGATTTTATTCAAAAGTGATAGAAACCCTAAAAATGATTATTTTAAAGACACATGTGCATTAATCCAACATGATATACCCTAAAACCCTAATTGATAATATAATGCTTATCCTTTTGTCCAATTCACTAGTAACGGGTTAGAGATGACCCTTATTCATACTTATATGCTTTGAATCCTTAGGTAATCCATTAGAAATTAAGATAATGAGTCATAGATTATATTCACTTCTTAAGTAAGTGATGAAGATAGTTTCACTTAGAGTTAGAGTAATAGTTGAAGATTAGGTTATATGTGGTGAACCTTAATACTTAAAGTAGTACTTTTTTCATTTGTTATTCAAAGTAGTTTATCAAATGAGATATATAGGCTATAAAGACCTAAAGTAAGATCTCATCAACAATATTTACTAATCAATTCATCAAATACCTCATTTCCCCTCATTTCCTTCATTTTTCCTCTAATTTCCCTTAATTACTACATTATGTGCACAAAATTAAACATACTTAAGGAATGTTGACTAAGGTAATGCATGTTGACTAAAGTCAAAGGGTTGACCAAGTCAACATTTTGAAAAGTCAAAAGTTTTAAGAGATAAGGAAAATATCTTAGTTCTTAATGATGGTTTTCTTTTCTTTTCCTTTTGATTTTTCTTTTTCCTTTCCTCTTAAGTGTTGCCGTCCACAATTTTGCCCCTTAAGCCCCACCATTTGTTGTCTTCCATAATTGAAACAAAACAAAAGAAACAAAAGCAAAAGCAAAATCCTCCATTTCATGCCGTGAGCATCCCTCCCCTCTTTCACTTTCATTCCTTTCCCTTTTGTCTCCTTAAACTTCAACAAATTAAAGGTATGTTCTTAAGTTGTTTTATGTTACTTTATGTTATTCATTAGTTAGTTAATTAGGTAGATTAGATAAGTAGTTAGGTGTTTAGTGAAGTCTTGAAGAGAAGAAAACAAAGTTTCCATCTTTAAGTGTAGAAAGTGAAGAATCATGAAGGAAATGGAAGAAATACATGTGTATGTACTCTTAGATATGTATACATAAAGAAATACTAAAGGAATACAAGTATATAAACCCTTATACATAAGTATGTATCATGTACATAACCTAACTTAAGACCATATCTAACTATATATGTGTATACTATACTAAATACATACATAGAATTACAAAAGGGATGAAATTGAGAGGATTTTCTTAAGGAAAACTTTGGCATACGAATTTTTAGTATAAAAATACGTATCCAACCGTATAGGTATATGAGTAGGAATACATGTATAAATACGGTATAAGTATATGTAGATGTATAAGTATATGTATGTATAAGGTATATGTACATAAGTATAAGTATAAGGCATATGTATATAAGTATAAAGTAAGAAATAAATATACATAAGACATGTACATGTGACATAAGCATGATGTAATGCTTATGTAATCAAATGATGAGGTAGATGATGACATAAGCATATGATGACATAAAGAAAAGATGACATAAGCAATGACATAAAGAAAAGATGATGTAAGCAATGACATAAGTATAGGTTTAGAAAATGAGAAAAGTAAGAAAAGTGTAGGTAATTAGGTACTAAAATTAGTAAATCCTAATACACCTTGTAAACTAGATTATACCTAAATCAGTACATGAATTAATAATGACAAAGTAAATCCCTAAATTATAAGAATTTAAGGAATAAAGGATACAAATATAAGTAATAAGAATACTTAAGTATTATAACTAAAAATTTCTATAAATTTAGTTCATAATGTAAAATAGGGATCTTAACATCCAAAATAGACATTACCGTATGAATATACGTCCGAAAACGATGAAAAACGACTATAAATTCATAAATATCAGAAATGAAATGAAAAAGTTATATACGATTGAAATTAAAGTCTTATCGGGTAAAAGTTAATAGTAGTCTAAATAGAATTAGGTAATTAGATGTTTAGAATTATTAGTTAATTCAAATACTTACTAGCGTTGTTATCACATAATGATCAGGTGACCCTGAGGTGAACGAGGACCTCCTAATCGATTACTACGATTAGGGCAAATCACCATGGCCGAGTGAGTATTTACCCAATGATTCCATGCTTGTTTTGTGATTGTAGATAGTGGACTTAAATATTATTGCTAATTGATGATTGTATGGGGTTTGGGAAAATGCCTGTGTATGTTGGTATGTCTTGAATTGTGAATTTATCTTAAATATTGATAATGCTATGGTTGTTGCATGGTAATATAGAAAATGATTGTGTGCACAATTGGATGGTCATAGCATAATTTGAACCTAATTATACTCGGCCTATAAAAAGAAATTGAGACATGCATTAACATGCATAGCATGGATACTATTCCAGCCGTCACATCACACGGAGGTAAAGAGAGGCCATTCGGGGGTTGATATCATTTATTTATTTGGTTCTGTACGGTGCACTCGTACAAAATGACCTTACCTTGGCCCGCGGGAACACTAGGCGTTGGAGGTGCCAACCGCCTGGCTAAGGGTCGAGTCTAGAAGCCTCCGTTTAGGGGTGAGTGTGGACTACGGGGACCCACTCACAATTATACTAGAACTTGGGTTTTCTGAAAATAAAAGAATTATTTGATATAAGTACGGAACGTGGGGTTCTGTAGTAAAGTAAGTTCTAGTATAATACCCGAATCTGATTGGTGCCGTGTATACTCCAACCCTGACTTCGGAGGGTGTTAAATCTGAGTTACGTATATGAACTAGTTAATTATACGTATTGTTTGGCATTCTGGTTGATCATTCATTCATATGCTTGAATATAATGTATTTATAACTTGCTTGTGGTGTGGCTGAGGGTTTTGCTCACTAAGCTTAGGCTTACACCCCTTTAGACTTTTGTTGCAGGATAGCCTGTTCGTAGAGACAGGATGAGGAATGCCACAGGTTAGCCTGGGGATTTGGGCAAGAGCGAGCTGCTATGTGTACGGAGAGAACAGTTTATGTAGACTTCTACTTATGTACTTTTGTTTATCTTATTATATTAGACCTAGACATACTTAAATGCTGTGTAATATAAGCTTTGTAACTTAAATTTTATATAAATATATTTGTGTAATGATATCATGTGAGTCTGGATGATCTTTGGAAACTAGTGGTTGTAGAGCCTTATATATTGTATGAAGAATTCTTGATTGGAAGGGTAACCAATCAGGGGTTCTTTGTACAGTATACGGCGTCTGCTACGACTAGGCCGTCCTCAGTTCGTGACAGGAGCAATGTTTTTAGGAAGGGAACCTACTTCCTTTGGACTATGATGTAACATTTTACATTTGATTTTGCCTACTGAACTCTATAGTGATGCTTGGCATAACTGATGTGACTATTGGGTTGCTCAAGGTGCCATGATTGTTTTAGGAAGAGCAATGTGCAAAAATGGCTGCTTGCATAAGGAGCTAGCGTACGCTATTATGTCACCAATTCACGTAACTATATTAATCTAAACCATTTATCAAAGGAGTAAACACGTATATGGCCAAGATGTGGCACACGTCTTTATAGTTAAAATGTGCTTTAGTAGTGGGGAAAATTGTTTGTCTCCACTTTGAGCTTGTCTATATAAGGGAGTGCTTAGAGATTCATTTTTTACTTTACACTTTCCACTAAGAGAAGACTCTACCAAAATCTATACTCACAAGCTCATTTCTTGTCCCTTTCTTTCTTTACCTTAATTTCACTATAGCTAATTAGAATGCATCCAATTCTAAGGGTGAATCTTCATGTAGATCTATTTCAAGAAAGATCTAGAAGTACTATGAGCAAATAATCCTTGAAAGGGGTGATAACCTTACTCCCCCCAAAACAATGATAATAGTGACGGTAGTGGACGAGAGGCCAAGAGTCTTATGTACATGACAATAAAAAAGAGATTGGGTCAGTAGGAGGCTTTGGGATGTGTATGTCTTAATTGTAAGGAGGATGAAGAAGAGGAGCCATTACGCATGATGAATTCTAATACTAAGGCGTATGTATAGGCATCTTTTGTAGCGAGTGAGGAGAAGTTGAGGTTGGTGAGTTGGGTAGTGAGGCATGTGTCTAGTAAACTAGCCTATTGACGATGAGAGGGCATTTAAAATAGGTGATAGACGGTCTTTCTACATTTATAGGAAGTTGCTTAAGTTAGGACTACGGCTACCATTCTCGAAATTCCAATTAGAGGTTTTTAATTATTTCAGGATTGCTCCCTATTCAAGTTAATGTATTTGTGGATTCTATAGAAGCCAACAGCATGCCTCTTTAGAAGAAATTTGTTGATGATTGAGTGTACATCGCATATCAAGGTGGCCATTGAAGGTGTTCAATGGCCTTTCAAATAAGGTTAACCATTGGAAGGAGCACTTCTTTCGTATCTTGACATCAAAGAGCCCCAACTTTTAGCTAAAGCCAATCTTGAGTTCGTTGGTTAATTATATAAGCATGGAGGATGACAAGGTAAGGGAGGAGATATTAGACCTCATGAGGTGGAAGCAACTTTGCCTGATGCCTTTTATTCGAATTTATGTCAATGACTGACCTCTATATGGAGTGGAGACAAGTATCTACTAATACTTGTTGAGGAGGACTAGCTAGGTACTTGCCACATTGCATCATTGCTCTAGTAGGAAATGTTGGGCTAATTCGTCCTCGACTTAATGAGTGTGGGTACTTTATTTCTAACTTATTATGCTAAGCCTTTGTTTGTGATTATAGCTACGCAGGTGGCTTTAGAGGACATGAAGCAAAGCTACTTAATGTTCGGGCAAAATGGATGGCTAAAATAGTGGAGTTTAGGAAGAAGAGGAAACATCCCATTATGGAAGGGGAGGGAGAAGCTTAGTTGCCCTACCTTAAGAAGAGCAAGAAGAAGAAAGGGAGCAAGCAGTAAGTTATTCTTGAGGCAGTATAGCATGTAGTGGAGAATGTTTTTTAGGGTGTTTTAATCTCACTAAGTGTAAGGGGAGGCTCGAGGGAGCACTAGTTACATTTGGAGTTTGTGGTGATTACACTATATAGGTTACGAAGCTTCGAGGAAACAAAGAGGTTGAGGGTAGTGGCTTTGGGGGTAACCTAGTGAGACATCATAGGCTAGCTCGGCGGGGTGTTACTAATCCCTAAGAGTAGCAAAGGGATTCTAAAGCGACCCCCTAGGTCTCTTGTAAACCTCACAAATCTAACCTTCTACGTATAGTATCAAACCTCTAAACTGTAGATAATTTCCTAAAGTCAATAAAGCTAATGAGATTTAAAACGGATTAAAATCTCAATTCAAAACCTAAAGTGAATATAAAAAACCTTAAATTATCAATCGAACCTCTAATCACATACGAGGACCTTAAAACCTTAAGTATATATAACTGCAAAAGTTGATCTCGAACCTCATCAAAACCCTAAGATAGCAATCGAAAATTTAATCGCATAAAAAACTTTTATACCCTAAATGTATATAAACACCAGAGATTGCGCTCGAAAGTGATAAAACCTTAAAACTATAACTTTAAAGATATAAAAGTACTAATTCACTATACTTTACTCTAAAACCCTAATTGACAATATATCCTTAATATCATACTAAATCATTAGTAAAAGATCAAAGATAGCTTTTAATCATTCATAAATACATATAATACTAAAGTAATCCATTAGAAACTAGTATATTGCATTATATATCATATCCATCTTCTAATTATATAACTAGGTTAGTATTATAAGGAGTTAAGTGTTTAGTTGATGCTTATATTACATATAGTATGTATTAGTATCTAAACAATACTTTTCATAATAATTACATTAAGTGGCCTACCAAATGATATATATAGGATATAAATACCTAAAAGAAGATCTTATTACCTATTCTTACTAATCATTTCAATAAACTCCATAATTCCTTTCATTTCCTTAATTTTCTTACTAATTTTCCCTAATTACTTCATTATATACGCTTAAATTACTTGACCAAGTCAAAAGTTGACTAGGTTAACATGTTGACCAATATCCTAATTTATTTTTTTCATGTCTTTTCTTCTCCTTATCTCTTCTTTGTCGTCCAACATGAGAACATCATAGACCCCACTTGTTTCTTCTACAAAAACACAAATTTAGATACAAACAAAACCTTTTCCTTCCCCATTTCCAAACTATGACTTTCCCTTTCTCCTTATTTTCCTTCAAACTCTTGTTTTTACCTTTTTCTTCACTCCTCAACAACTTCCAAACCACTACTCTACATACATAAACTCCTATTTCATATTACAAGGAGAAAAAGGTACAATTTCATTTGATTTTCTAGTTTAATAGTTAGTTAGTATCAACCTTATGTTAATATAGAAAGTTTATGTATTATGTATATATGTGTTGTTGAAGGTAGAAAGTTCCACATTTATGTTTAGAAGTGTAAGAAATCCTTAGATAATTAGAAGAGGAACACATATACATATGTATAAGTATGTGTATAAAAGGGTATTCTTGATGTACATGTGTATGGATACTCTTATGTATAAGTATCTTGTATGTACATAACCAAAAAGGAAGAGTATACTAACTATACATACATATACCTAGCTAAATAAGCCCATAAGGTGCAAAAATATGGATTACATCAAATTTCTTAAGAGAGTATAGAAGGCATACGAAAATACATATAAAATACGTATACCACCGTATGCATATATGGGTATATGTACGAGTATAGATACAGTATATGTACGAATATAATAGTATACATACAAGTATATTAGAAGTATATATATACATAACATAAGTATAAGGTACATAAGTACTTAAGTGTAAAAGTTATACATAAATAATTTATAACATAATTATTTAAAATACCATAAGATAGTATAGTAAAATAGTAAACTATATAATATGTACAAATGTATACATATATAGGCCGAAATTACTTTAAGCTCATACCATACATCTCAAATTGAATTAGCCTTATTTGAGAACATAAAATAGTAATAATAATGTAAAATCATCTAAGTGTAAGAATCTAATGGCTAATTAAATCATTAAATACTAAAATATGATATAAAACTAGACAATAATAATATTCAAGCTTCAACAATTAAAATTTTAATAAATTTTATTCATATCATAAAACATGGGTCTTAACGTCCAAAATGGACATCACTGTGTAAACGTGCATCCGAAAACAATGAAAAACGACTATAAGTTCGTAAATATTAGAAATAGAATGAAAAAGTTACATACTATTAGCAATTAGGTTTAATTGAATAAAAATTGATAGTAATCTAAATAGAATTATGTGGATAGATATCTAGAATCGTTAGTTAATTCAATTACTTATTATCCCTATTATCTCGTAATGATCAGATGATCTCGATAAGGGTGAGGATCTTCTGATCGATTCTCATGATTAGATCGAGTTGTCATAGTTAAATGAGTACTCTTGATGACTCTATATTTGTTTGTGCTTATAGTTAGTGCACTTAAATTGAATATCAATAACTTAATGCATGGAGTTTCAGGATATGCATGTGCTTAATATTGATCGGTTATTGTGAGAAATATTGTTAAATATGATAATTGATGATTTGATTGTATGAGTGATTGTTACATGATTTGGATGGCTTACGGATATTGATTGATCGTTACATAATTTGACTTAATTATATTTAGCTTATCTTAAATAAAAAGGGTCATGCATTATCCATATATTGCATTACTTATTCTGACCATTACTTCACGCGAAGGTAAAGAGAGGCCTTACGGGGGTTGTTTTTATATATTAAAGTATTTCTATATGGTGCACTCATACAACATAACCTTACCAAAACACATGGCCTTATTAGGCACCAGAGATGCCAACCGTATGGCTAAGGGTCAAGTCTAGAGATCTCCGTTGTAGGATGTGAATGTGGACTACGGAGGCCACCTCGCCACTAGGCCTGGAATTTTGTGTACTATTAGACTTCTTAGAAATGGAAATATATTTTGTGAAATATGAAATTCAAATTATGGTTAAAAACCCAGGTGCTAGAGGCCGGTCGTGATTGGTGCCAATGTATCTCCAACCCTTATCTCGAGGGGCGTTAAAATGCGATATTATATGTAGCACCGGTCAACTGCATATATTATTTGGCATACTGCATGTACATTTATTCATATGATTGTAATAATTTGTCTGATAACTTGCTTATCAATATAGTATGAGGAATAACTCACTAAGCTCTTGTAGCTTACTTCCCAAGCTTTTCTTTTGCAGGTTGATAGATAATTAGACATGGGTTAAGAGCTGAGTGTCGAGTGCAAGTGCTAAGATGTTTTAGAGATTAGAATTAGAGAGAGATTGTTTAGTTCATGTGAAACTTTAAATGTAAATACTACTTATATATTTAGATTTAGTAACTTCAATAAGTTTGAATTTTAAGTTTATACTATTTAATCTTATCATTTGGTAGGGGATATCGATTTTTTGCGGTTTTGAGGAACTGTGGAATATTGGATATACATAGTTATTTATATCCTATAATATGTTAATTAATTAACAATTCAACATCCTTAGTAATTAATCATTTAGAGTCTTACAATCTCTGACTTGTAAGGTGGTTTTCATATCATGAGTGCACATATGTTATGAAAATTTTAGGTAATCCTATTAGGCCCCCTTTAAGGTCTTAACATTGCTAGGGTCCAAGCCATCAACGTGCTAGAAGATGAGGAGCCCATGCCATTAGCACTTCAAAGCAAATGGCATGTCATGTAATAGGAGCCTAAGCCTTCAATTGGCTTGGCAACGAGACTCGTATAGAGGGTATATTAAGTGAAGGCCAGATTCGAGCAGTTATTTGCTAAGAAGAGTGACATTGAAGCCTCTACAAAGCTGCTTTAGAGGAATAATGAGCTAAATTGCTTATTGCTATTTGTCTAAGTGTTTCACATTGCTTGTCTAATTGAGCTTATGTTTGTATTTATTTTCAACTATATGACATGATCAACCATGTGCTTGCACTTAACTACAAGTACCAAGGGTTGAAGAAGCCTAAGGTGAGATCGAGGTGGGTAAGCTTTAGGAGGTGCTAGAGGAAGAGAAGAAGCTACGTGAGAACCTCTCCACCAGGTATGGAGATTTGGAGTGCCAACACCAAGAGCTCAGAAAACAAGGTAGGAAGTTAGGTCCTACCTTGGAAGAAGCGAAGGCCTTTGCCAAAGCCTTTAGGGAGGAGCTAGCCAAGTTACAGGCAAAGCTCGAAGGGAAGAGCAGGAAATTGGAGGGTACCTGGGCTGGTTTTTCTCAAAGGGAAGCTTAGTTGTTAATAGATAAGGGTTTTTTTACCGAAGAGAAGTGAGAACTTTTTTTTTAGATGCTGAATGACCCATTCATGGAAAAAAATTTGAGTAAAGCTGGCTTTAACCTTTGAATCTTAAAGGTAGACCTAACTTTCCTCAACAGGCTTAAAGATTCAAAGGTTGTCATGTTTGAAGGAGAAGGGGAAGCATCATTGAAGGGCTCTAACAATGGTAGGGAGGAGGATTAAGGTAAGGAGTCTAACTAAGAGGAGGAGGTGGAGGAGAATGTAGTGGTAGACTAAGCTGAAGTGGCCTTGCTTTGTTTTTTCTTTTTTTCTTTTTTTTTTTGTGTTTTGGCTTAAGTGTTGTGCATAGCTCGAGCAATGTACCCATTTCCTTTGCTTTGGGGGGATTGGGATGTAGATCCTCCTTTTTGATGTAAATTCAACTAATCAAATGCAATTGTCATGGTATTTAGTTTGTTTTCATTTGCCGTTCTCTCTTATAATTTTCTTTTTTTCGTTATCATAGTACTGTCATCGGCATTCTAATAGGAACTAAGACCATTGAATTTTTGTAAGTCATTGTATGTGCTCTTTATTTAACCTACTTTGCTTGTGTCTTTTGACTTAGCCTTCTTGGAATCTAATAAGGTGAAACATCCTCAAATTATACATGGTTTATCGCACTAAGCGTATAGTAGGTTGGTTGGCTCTAATTGATCTTCTTTAACATCATGCGATCTCTTGGGTAGGGTATACCTGTTCGAATGGATCTTTTGTGACATCATGCTATCTCTTAGATAGATCGCTCTTTAGCTGAAGTACATACCTAACAAACATATCTCCTTGAATAGTGGGCCTTCTAGAAGTCATTTAATGCGCACGATGCATTGATGTTTGTTAAAAGGTTAGTTGGGCTTCCCTTTCTTGTAAGCCTTCAAATGAGTGTTATGTAGATGGCTAAGGTTGTTTTGGGCCCCTTATATAAAGAGTATGTAGGCCATTTATTTCCCACATTGAAGACATTCCAACATTTCTTTGTTGAGAGCCAACTTAAGAGCCTATATGTCCTTTTGCTTCACAATGAGTAAGTCAAAGATGATTGGAGTGAGAGCATACGAGCTTGAGCTGCACCTTCATAGTAAGCTTATTAGGCATTGATTAAGGGATGTAAAAGGCCACTTGGTGGTCAAGTGTGGCCTTTGATCACTAATCGAAGGTTGTATGTTGATCTCATTGCACTTCAATTTCTACTCTATTGTTCATCTTTAAGTCACCATAGTGCCAACGTCATGGCCGCTTAGGTTCCTATAGCTACCATCTATGATATTTCTAACTTTAAGAGAGGAGGCCCTAGCTGTTAGGGGGCTCCAACCTTCATTAATCAAAGGATTCCTAAGGGTTTGTAAGCTTCAAGAGCATGGTAGTCTGTAAAAGATTGCTTGCTTTCTTATGCCCATCAATGGTTATCCTTGCCAACTTAAGGTACTTAGGTGACTTCTATGGTTCCTTGGTGGTTTTTGGCTACATATTCCAAGAGGTTGAGGATTCCCTAGTCATTGGTAAGTATGAGGCATGTACTTTCTAGGGCTATCACGGCTACGTGAGTAGGACAAAGCGAAAGTGTGTTGCCACGACCGTTGGGCAATTGTAAGGGGGCTTTACTCAATAGTGACTACAGCGTTAGAGGAGGCATGGTGAGGTGTTTGTCTAGATGCCTTAGTTGTCAGCTTGAAGTTGAATTGAAGTTAAGAGCAGTTTTGTTTTAAGAAGAACCTTGCATAGGCAATTGTGTCGGAGTTGAAATTAAGCATTAATGTCGAGTAATAGATTAGGGATTAGCTTCAAGCCTCTTGTAATTTTTCCCTCTCATTTTGTGAATGTACTCAAGGGTGGGATGCCAACCCATAAAATCTTGTAATTCCTCTTTGTTTAATGAAATATTAGTGTTTTGCTCACACTTGTTTGCTTTACTTTTATTTGACTCGCCTTTCTTGCTTCTTCTTATCTTTTGATGTGAGCTCAATGATTTTAGCTTTGTTCGTTCGTAGTCTTGACAATGATAATGCATGAATACATCGAACCTGAGTAAGAAAACTCTTCAAGAGGCTCATGTGTGAGGTTGAGTAGGTAGTGCACCCTTGTTAGCTTTTAGGGCTTATTTGGCTTAGCTTGAGCTGGGAGAACTAAACCTTCATGAATAAATGTTTTGTTCTTGTATTTTAGGCAAAACCTTTAGAAGTATCAACTAATGTAGGAGTGGTATCAACTAATGTGCCCTTTTTTTCTTTTATAGGAAATGGAAATTCCGGATACAATTCGACTATCAGAAAGATTACCGTATATAACATAAAATTTCTCCACCGATCCCCTCTAGTTGAGCCTCTCGATCTATTATTATACCTCGAGAAGTAGAAAGAATTACAATCCCCATCTCGCCTAAAATTCTAGGAATTCGTTGATAGTTACAATAGATTCGTAGACCTAGTTTATTGATCCGTTTTAAATTTAAAATAGTTCTATATGTTCTTTTCCTATTCCTTCTATGTCGTAGGGTTAAAACCAAAAAATATTTGTTGTTTTCTTGATGTTTCTTGACATTTTCAATAAAACCTTCTTGTAAAAGGATTTTAACAATGTTTTCAGTGATGTTAGTTGATGCTATTCAAACCGTCCCTTTTCTATTCATGTCAGCATTTCGTATAGACGTTATTATGTCAGAAATAGTATCCCTACTACTCCTGGTAGTTATATTGAGGCTTAGAATTGGTTGAAGATCACGAGGCATTTCGATTAAGAACACTCTTTTTTTTTTTCACTTTTCTCTATATAAATTAATTAATCGTTTTTTGTTGGCTTCATCAGTCAAATAAAATGAAGCATTTATTTGGGAAAAATCAATCAAAAAATTTCATTATATCCCCTTTCTAAGATCATTTTCTATTTTTTCTGGTTTTTTTTTTTTTGTGGGTAGAAAGGATACGCAAATAGAGTATTGAATATCTATTTTCTGCTATTAAAACTAACTTTCGAATGAATAAATAAAGATATTGGAACATTTTATTAGTAATGACTGCTCATGAAATTTTGAATACCATAATAATTAATATGTTTCCTAGAATGGAAGACATACTTCGTGAAATGGTTCATGCCTGTTTGTTGCCAGGGGCAACAAGATCAAGTTGGTAAGGATTAAAATATTCTTTCATTTTCATTTTGATAGTCATTTCTATGATCATCGATCATAGACGGGGCCCCTTTACCATTCTGTATAAATGGGCTATTCTATTTATATATAGATATGGTTAAAGGGGCCCATTCAAGTCTTGTTCTTCTTTTTCCATTAGTTCTCCTTCTTCTCTTTATCGCAGGGTAGAGCAGCTTGGTAGCTCGCAAGGCTCATAACCTTGAGGTCATGGGATCAAATCTCGTCTCCGCAATATTTTTTTTTTTGTCGAAAAATTAGGTTTGACTCTAGTAAATAGTAATTAATTATTAGTTTTTATTATTACCACCCTTTTTTTTTCTTTTTTTTTTTTAGGGGGGGTGGGGGGAGGGGGGGCTGGGGGTTTACACTAGCCTACATCCATAGTTAGAGTTGTGGTCACTATAACGTTGGTATGGGTATTAAGTTAAGGCAAGTCCTCTAGGATGGGGATAGACCCGAGTGACGAAGTGGGAGGAGAACTTGTGTTTATGGACTAAGCATGGCATATAGTAATGTAGATACTAACTTAAGGCATACACTCGAAGATGAAAATCAACCTTAGGATAAGAAGGCATAGTGTAGACAGACACTCTATTGTTGTTATGCAAACTCACTATATTAATGTAAGTACTAACTTTAGGCATGTGTTTGAGGATGAATATCAACTCGAGTGAGAGAGCACTGTGAGGAACTGTACTAGTAAGCTATGTGTGGTCCACGATGTTAGTGTGAAGACTAACTTCGGGTACACGTTTGAGGATGAAAATCAACTTAAGAATAAGGATCATGGTGTAAACCATCACTCAATAGTTGGTAGATAGCCTTGTTGTGTTAGTGTAAGTACTACGTGAGGTATATGGTTGGGGATGAAAATTGACCTAAGAGTGGGTGGGTACATGGCATAAGACAGCGATATGGAAAAATAGTATAAAGAAGTATAACGAACTCGTCACTTCATTAATCACAGTGATAATATAGATTTCTCTAAATACATCACAATACTAAGTAGAAATATGGTCTTAGGTTATTGGCATTCCATGCTTTGGGGATGGGCTGCTTATCGAAGGTCTCTAACCAATAAGCTCTTTTCCTTGCATCTTCAACCATACAAACTAACTCTTCCCAATTAGGGGAGAGCTTGTCCTGTCCTTCTTACAAGCTAGTGGGCTCCAATTTTTTACTTTTAGTTGTAATATCAAGCTACACTTTATTGGTATATTGCTATATAGGTGTACGCAATGTCGTAAACCTCCTTGATGGTATCTAGGCTCTCTTGAAGGGCCATGTGGTTAGTGTTTACATCAAAGTTCTAGACCTTGCTAGTTGGCAGCTTTAGCTCTATTGGCAGGATGGCTTTTCATCCAAAGGTGAGGTGAAAGGGGGTTTCTCCCGTAGAAGTTCTATACATCATGTAATACCCGCAAAGTATGTTGGGGAGCTCATTTGCCCATCTACTTCCAACTTATCAACTCGTTTCTTTAGGCTACTGAGGATGATCTTATTGATTGCATCAACTTGGCTGTTGGTTTGTAGTTGAGTGACCAAGGTGCAATGAGTCCTTATGTGGTGCTTTTCATAGAACTCTCATAACTTATTATTATTACTATCAACTATTATCGATGATTAACTCATAGGGTACTCCAAAGTATGAGAGAATGGAGGTGAGAATAAACCCTTCTATTACCCAAGCAGTTACAATTGCCATCACTTGTGCTTCTACCCATTTGGTGAAGCAATCAATCGCTACAAAGATGAATCACTAATGCCTTTGAGAAAGGACTAAGTACATTAAGTCAATACTACGTGAATGGCCAAGGGCTTATCATAAGATGTAGGTCTGAGCTTGGCGTATAAGGGATTGAGGCATGCTTTTAACATTGGTGGCATTTCTAAACTAAGGCCTAGGCATCTTCCTTCAACATCGGCTAATAGTAACACAGTCGCAGGACTCGGATATACAAAGCTTGGGATTGGATGTGATTACTAGATAATCTTGCATAAAGCTCTTCTAAGGTATAAGTGCCTTCTTCAAGCTTAAGGCATTTAACTAATGGGATGCTTTGGCCTCGTCGATGTAGTTCATCGTTGATCAGGGTGTAGTTGGTGGAGGTGTAGACTAGCCTCTTTTCCTCCACTCAGTCTTAAAGAAGTGCACCTATCTTAAAGTATTCTATGATGGGGTCCATCCAACAAGACATAAGATTCACTGGCCAGACTTCGAGGACCTCTTGCCCTTGTGCTTCTGTACTTCATTCAGGGGGGCACTATATGAAGAACTGTTTGTCATGATCATGATGTGCGAAGACAATGGATGAAGCCAACTTAGAGAGCTTATCTACCTTTAAATTTTTAGCTTAGGGGATCTTATTGATCTTCTAGAAGGTAAACCTCATGAGGAGGCCATAAACTGTCTACAAGTATATGATCATTGTTTCCCCCTTGGTTTCATACTCTCCCTTCACCTATTGGACTACTAATATAGAAATTGAGTGGATATTTAGCTTCTTTGCTCCTATGTCTTTAGCTATATTTAGTCTTATGATGAGCACCTCGTATTTGACCTTGTTGTTATTCATTTCAAATCTAAACTTCAGAGCATAGAGTACCTTTATGCCATATAGGCCTTACAATGTTATGTTGGCCTTACTTCTCCCCATAGTGGAGAAACCATCAACATAGAGAGTCCATACTAGTATTTTGATTTGTAATTGTGACTTATCTTCTCTAGTATACTCTGTAAGAAATCAATGAGGATTTGTGCCTTGATTGCTTGATGAGGACAAAATTAGACACCGTAGGTGCTAAGCTCAAGGGCATATTTAACCATTTTACTTAAGGCGTTAGGCTTCTGAAGGATAGCTCTAAGTCGTTGGTCAGTTAAGATGATGATTAGGTAGGCTTAAAAATATGGCTTAAGTTTCCATGTTGCGGTGACTACTACTAGGGTAAATTTCTCAACCTTAGTATACCTGGTCTCTAGCCTTTATAAGATATGACTAACGTAATAGACAAACCCATGTTCTTATCCCTCTACCTAGATAAGGACTGATAACACTTTGTCACTGATGAAGAGATAAAGATATTGTTCTTAGCTAAGGACAGGCTTTAAGAGCACTGGTAAGCTCTCAAGGAATTCCTTTAGGTCGTCGAAGGCTTTCTAACCCTCGGTCATCCATTTGAATTTGAAAGGATTCTTCAAAAAATTAAAGAATTCCAAGCATTTGTCAATACTCTTGGGTACAATTCGATTCAAGGTAGTGACTCTACCTGTCAGGCATTGTACTTCTTTAATGGTTTTAAGAGCTTGTACGTCCTAGACTGCCTTTATCTTTTCTAGATTTACCTCAATTGCTCATCTCATTACCTTAAAGTTGAGTAATGCAGCCTCAAAGATAAATTTTTAGAGGTTAAGCTTCATTTGGTAATGGTAGAGTATGTTGAATGTCTCCTAAAGGTCCTTAATATGGCCTTCTCGCCTTGCTCTTCATGATCATATCATCCATGTAGACTTCAACATTTCTCCCAATTTGTGGCTCAAATACCATAGTGACTAGTCTTTGATACTTAGCACCGACATTCTTTAAGTTGAAGGGCATAACTTTATATAAGTGTCAAAGTTTGTGAAAAAGGAGGTTTGGACCTCATCCTTGGGTGGCATTTGGATCTAGTTGTACCTCGAGTAAGCATCCATAAAGCTGAGAAGTGCATAGGTTGATGTTAAGTCTACAAGCTAATCGATGCGGGGAAGAGGAAAGCAGTCTTTAGGGCAAGCTTTGTTAAGGTCAATATAGTCAACGCACATTTCACATTTCCCATTGGCTTTCTTCCTGAGGACTTAATATGCGAGCCAAGTTAGGTACTTATCTTATCTTATGAATCTAGCTTGTAACAGTTTTTAGGTTTCATGTTTGATTGCTGCTTGGCGTTTAGGGGTGAAATGTTGCTTCTTCTACTTAATTGGTCAAATCAACATTAAGATAGTGGATTACTTAAAGGATGTTCATTATCCCTAGCATGTCTTTTGGAATAAGTGTGAAAACATCAATGTTATGTTTGAGGAAACTTATGAGCTTAGCTTTCTCATCATCAAGTAGTTATATACAAATTTTGGTGGTTGTTCTCAAGGTACTCATGAGCTCAATGTCCTCAATTTTCTCAACAAGCTCACCCTAAAGTGTTAGGGATTATGTAGTGGCAGACTCAACATTCATAACATTGTCTCTAGTTTGGGTTTTGAGGTAAAGGGATCTAGATAACTTTTATTCTCCTTGGGCTTCTCCAACTTTAGTTAACGTCATCAGCTTTGCCTTCAAGCATCTTTGGCTAATGGACATATCAAATTTAAGAATGTTTAGTTAGCCTAATATGGCATTGTGTAGTAACCAATGATCAACTATGATGAAATCCATGGACTATGTGGTGACATGTTCGCCATCACCCAATTATACTAGCAGGGTGATGATTCCCTTAGCTAGTACGGGCTTGCCACCTCCGAAGCTGTGAGGCCTTATATGTGTGGTTGTAAGGGTTAATCTAACTAATCCTTCATCTACTCGTAAGCACCATAAAAGAGTATGTTTGCTAAGTTATCACTATCTACAAATGCTTTAGGTAGGTCAAAGTACCCGATCTCCGCATTTATTATGACAACGTTGTTATGGGGGAAGCCAATGCCATGCTCGTCTTCCAAGGTGAAGCTAACAATAGTGTCTATATTGGGCTTTTTCATTTAGATAAGGTATATTTCATGCTTGGCTAATGTAAAGGTAGTGTTTGCATTGAAGTTGGGGCCTCAAATATGGTGTTAACTTGTCTTCATCTTCCTCGATGGTTTTGGTCATCAATGGTGTCCTCCCCTTGTTGGTTTTGTTGTTGTTGCTAAGCTTATTGTTGTTGCTCTACTTAATGATGCTGGGTTGGCCATTGTATTTAGTTCCTTTTGTCTACTATGAGATGGTTAAGGTAGCCTTTGTGAGCAAGGCCTTCGATTGTATTCTTGAGGTGACGACATTCGTTTATATTGTGTCTTTGCAACTTATGTTAATCATAGTATTTGCTTGAGTTGGCTGCTATAAGGGTTTCTTTGACATTTGGTGATTGAAGGAGTTGTTGCCTGGCCTCATACATGATCTCCTCGAAGGGTCGGCTGAGAGGTGTGTATGAAGAGTAATCTTGAAACTTTCATCTCTATCTGTCTCATCTATCTCTTAAGGGGGCATGTGGTTTGGGGTCTCTTATCCTTAGTCGATCTTTTACCAACCTATAGATGTTGTTGTCTACCTTAAATCGCACTTTGATGCCATCCTCTTGGTCTACATATTTTTCGACCACCTACATGAACTCGTCTAAGGAGCTCGACTTATTTAGCAAGACAATGTCAAAGAGCCTTCTATAGGGTCTATTCCTATGATGAGGGCATATAAAGTTGTCCCAATGTTGAGCTTGGAAACTTGGAGCATCATGTAACTGAAGTGCTTAAGGTATGCACAGAGGGTCTTGTTTAAGCGTTGCCCAAAGTTGTAAAGTATGGATCAGTCTCTTCTCGAGACCTTAGAGCTTAGGAAAGTTTGTTGGAACTTGCACACCAGGTTGTCAAAAGATGTGATGGAACCATTAGGTAAGGTGTTGAACCATAGTAAAGCCACTTTCACTAATGTGTTCGGGAAGGCCTTGTACATGATGGCATTTGTGTAATTGTGTAGGCTCATTATGGTATGGAAGTAAATGAGGTAGTTGTCCAAGTCGGTGGTTCCATCATAGGTATTAGGTGTAGGAGCCTTGCACCTTCAAGTAGGGTTTCCTCTAGAATTGGTAGGATGAATGGGCTTTTCATTGTTGTAAAGCACGATGCACAGGTAGGTGACTCGACTTTCTTCTAGTCATGCACACTAGATGCATGATGAATATGCTCATCTAGCTCTTGTATGTTTGTTTCTTTGAAGGCTTTTGGGGATCATCTTGGGGACAAGTCATCAATGGGTCTACTTATCATTATGCACTTGCCTTACATATGTGAATTGCTATGAATATGGTTTAGCTGATTGAGAAGGTTGTTGGGGACTTGTTGGTTATGCTAAACTTAGTTGTATGAACATGCCAAGCATGTAGTATGCTGCTCATTGATTTTACTTGGTTGTATGGAGGAACTACTGGTTGCTTCCTCATTGGGTCGCTTATAAGATGTGTTTTTGAGTATCGCAACATCCTTTTGTAGGGCAGCATTGGACTCCTAGGTCTATTTTCTTTCTTTAGGCATATATTGATCAAGCGGTCTAAGTTGTTAGATTTTGTAGGCTTGAGTGCCTAGTGGTAGCGGCGTTGCTGAATGCTGTGGTAGGGGTAATGTGTTGTGACTACCCACTTGCGATGTGTAGGTGTTACCTAATTGTGCATTTTTCACTTGTAGCCATCTTATATGGAGTAACCTAAAATAGTAAGCAACAAAATATAGATTATGGTTGAGTCAACTATAAGTAACATAGCAAATAGGTCTTTGATGTGAGTTAAGCCTAATGAACTCCTTGCTCCTTGATACCTACAAAAAGCCTCTTGTGGGTATGTCTATGAGAACCCTTCGATGCTCAAATCAACAAGGAGGACAAGAAGGATAAAGATTATGGGAGCTTGACTACTGGTCATCCTTAAGGAGAGTGCTTGGGAGCAATAAGGGATTGTAGAAGGGGGCATCAGAGAACTTTTAGGTAGTAAATAATCTACTTAGGTTTAGAATCCCCTTACCCATCGACCCCTTACACTATAAGGGATACATCTACCTAGACACATGTTGGCTTGGGATAAGTCTGTACTGGCTGTTGGTAGGTGACATATGCTATGGAGCAAAGAGGGTGGCTTTAGGAGCTAGCAGCTACGACCATGCTGGTAGCTATGTTTGTGATCTGCAAGCTTGACATCTTTAAGGTAACTCGAGTGTACTAGCTGTACCATGGATGTCAGGTTATAATTAATGAGCCAAAGAGGGATGCTAACACTAAAGACAAAAAGGGAGCAAGAAGGCAGGCTAGGTAGTAAGAGCACATTATGAAGGGTGAGCTAAATACTCAGGAGCTTATGGGGCTATGATTGTCCTTGCGCATCATGCTCAAACTAGATAGGAGAGTGATCCATCATAGTCCAAGCTTAGCTGGCTTGTTGGTGAAGTCTTCACAGCTTAGGTGATCTTTCTATCTTTAGGCTCATTGTAGTTGTCACCTAAGTCCTCAAGGAGGCATTTGGTATATTGCATCTTACGAGGCTTACAGATGGAAAAGGTATTGGAGAAGGTAAGGACACTAGGAGAAAGTGAGGAAACCATTTCTCAGAGTGTCAATGGGCCTTCAAGGATCTCCGTCCGAGCTAAGTCTTGAGCCAAGCAAGAATTTGGATCAACAACTATAATCTTTGATTGTACCTAAATCTTGTTTTAGTCATAACTTCTTTGTTTTAAATTTGATTTTTGTTTTCTTATAGTCAATTTCATACAGTCTTGGATGAATTTTCACATGGTAGATTCCATTTTAACAGTAGAGACTCATAATTTCTAGAGCTAGTCGATGTCGCAATTACCTTCTACAATGTCACATACAAATATAAAATTTGCCCCTTTTAAAAATTAGTGGAAACACTATACAATAAATTGAACTCGCTTGCAATCTTTTGAAAAATATTAGTGGAAATCACAAGCTAACGGCAAATGTACCGGTCAATTTATAGTATATGGTAATCACTAAGGTCATATTTTGCAGAAGGGAAAGAATAAAGTTTAAAAAGGTAACTAAATACTAGATTCTACTATTTCTACTCTAATCTAGGCAACCAATTGAGCAATTTTAAGGGAAAGAATATACAAGTTATCTAAATAAAAGTAAAAACTATAATAGAATTGAGAGTAGATTTTAGTAATTTCTCGGTATTAGGATATGGATTTCTTTACAAAAGATGTAAGAGTAATGATTAAATAATCATTTAAGATCATTATGGCCATGCTATTAGAGTATTTATGATAGTTTAAATATGGATTTTACCCACAATCCAACTCTCGTTTCATAAATTTTATCATGTAGGAGGAGCATTGTATTATCAATATCTTATCTATACTATCAGTTAACTGTTCAAGTCCCGTTACTACTTAAATAACCATGTTAGGATTGATTTCTCATTCTAATCAATTTTTAGCTCTATGTGAGTACTCGGATTTAAGTCCTAATTCTTAAGAATTACCCATTCAAATTAGAAATCCTAAGTTCTATTAGGGGGTTTTGAATCCTATTACGATATCTAGACCCTATTAGGATAACAATGAGAGAAGCCCAATGTGTAAGAAATGCTATCTAGCTCAACATTAACCCAACCTTCAAGTTATACCTAATTACACCATAAAACTAAGTAAAATTCTAAATTTACATTATCACAATACAAAAATATCAATAGCCACAACTACTTCATCATATTCACACACTACCCATAAGCATAATAAACTCTATTTATTGCATTCATGGAGAATTAACATTCAACACATAATACATATGAACATAAAAATAAATATTGCATTAAACATGAAAAATGTATGAGAAACATTACAAAACCAAGCTCCTCAACCTCAACAATGGAGTTCTTCATGATTTTTCCAACAATCTCCATGGATGCAATGGAAATCTACAAACCCAAACCTTGAAAAGACCTAAAATCCACTAATAATGTATACTGCAATCATGAAAATACAAAAAAAGAAAAAAAAATTCCATGGAAATAAAAAAAAATATGGTTAAAGTAACCTAAGATAGCCTTAAGAAGAGAGAAATGACGAAAACTAGAACCCTAAACCCTAGAAATTACAAAGAAAAATTTATAGAAAATGAAGAAGAAGAAGATTTTAAATTAGGTAGCTATGGGCATGACAGTAAGCAAGGTTATTGTCATGTTAGTGGACACATGTCATGCACTTCTCTTCTTTTATTTTAAGGAAACATCATGTTTTTGCTTTAGGAGTCAAGTATACTGTTGTGATGGTAACTAGGTACCATCATACCGGTATATCCTTCAAGTTTTGCCACTTGATTTGATTTTGTTCTAAGTACCGTCTTGATTGTAGATAAGCTTACTATCATGCTAGTAGTTATAATTTCTAGGTTTCCTTCTTTATTTTTTTTCTTCGTTTCTGGCTTCATGAATTGGGGCTACCATTACATAGTAGCCTTAAGACCTGTCTTAAGTGCTACATATGATCTTCAAGAGTCTTACTGTAAACCATAATATCATCTAGGTATACTACTACAAATTGGTCCAAGAATGGGGTTAGGACTCAGTTCATTAAGGTATAAAATGTGGTTAGGGCGTTGGTTAGCCTGAATAGCATAATGAGGAATTCAAAAGATTGGTAACCTAGTGACATATGTGGTCTTCGGCTCATCCCCTTCAATAATTCCAACTTAATGATAACACGACCTCAAGTCTAACTTGGAGAAGTATCATGCCACACTCAACTAATCAAATAAGTCGACTATCACAAGTATAGGGTATTTATTCCAAACTATTATCTTATTGAGAGCCCTATAGTCTATGCACAGTCACAGTAATCTAT
Source organism: Lumnitzera littorea (assembly GCA_024138015.1). NCBI lineage: Eukaryota > Viridiplantae > Streptophyta > Magnoliopsida > Myrtales > Combretaceae > Lumnitzera > Lumnitzera littorea. The sequence continues at coordinate 38,064,527 of JAMXBB010000007.1, read as the reverse complement.
TATGCCTCTTCTGAAATAAGACTAGGGTACCATAAGGTGCTTTAAAGGGGCAGATAAACCTAACATCCAATAGTTTTGTCAGTAGCCACCAAAGGTCTTCTAATTCGGGGGGTGACATACGATAGGGAACCATTGACAGGGGCCTAACCCTAAGCTCCAACTCGATTACACGATCTACTTCCCTTAGGGGTAGAAGTCGTTTGGGGACTTCCTTCGACATTACATCACTAAACTCCCTCAATACTTCCTAGACCATCTTCAGTATCTCTCGCTCCTTTGAGACCTCATCTTTTACCTTTAAGGTGGCTAAGAACATAGGTTCATTCCACTTCACCCCCTTAGATAACTAGATGGTTGATAGCAACTCCATAGCTGGATCAGAACTTCAGCTGACTGGAACAACACATTTTCAGGCCTTATCTACGACAAAAATACAATTGGAAGATGGCATAATACATGCCTAAATCCTATCGAGGAAGTTCATGCCAATTACTAGCTCATAGTCATCTAGGAGAATCACCTCTAATGTTTCCTTCCCATTCTACTGTCCTACTTGAAAGTTTACATCTTGAGCTACTCCTATTATTAGTATCTCTTTAGAGTTAACCATCTTAAGCTTTCCCTATCCTTGCTTGATGTTTAACCCTATCTTAGCAGCTCCTTCCTTTGAGATGAAACTGTTTGTAGCCCCCGTATCTACCAAGGAATTCATCTTATGACCCATAACTTAGGCTTCCACATACATCAATCCCTTCAGTTCACAAGTAGGCTTGCTTTGTATGGTGTTCAAGAGTTTTAAGGCACCTAATTTAGTGTCATTCTAGGTCACTTCCTCCTCTCTAGTACATAGCATCGCTAGCTTGGCCCGATTTGGACACTCCCTAGCTTTATGAGGATCTGCACATAAGAAGCAAGAGAACCCATGCTGGGAAGTCTCCCCTAAAGGCTTAGGGGCCTTACCTTTCCATGCCTGTGCTAGACCCTCTCTTTTAGAATCAGACTCTACTCTTTCAACATCTCCCCTACCTCTTCAAGGTCCATCCTTCTTACCTTTACCTTTAGGTCCATTACCGTGCTTGAATTCAATAAAGACTTCTATGGTAACTATAGCCTAGGCTAGGGTTTAGACTCCACGCCTTTTCAGTTCTATTTAGGTCTACCCTTATAACTCATCTTGGAAGCAAACATGGCATCCTTGTTACTCATATCCAGGATTTCTAAAAGCAGCTTGGAGAATTCTCTCACATATTCCTAAATAAAGCCCTTATGTTATAACCTTCTCAATCAGGCCTTAACATCCTTCTCGACATTGCTAGGGTAGAATTGGGCCTTCAATTCTGCCTTAAAGTCCTCCCAAGTAGTTATATCGTTGGCACTTCGCCTGGGACCTTCTAATCTCCTTTGCCACTACAACGTGGCTACTTTATCCAGGAATACAGTAGCTGAACAGAGTTGGGAAGCATTATCCAGCACTTTTAATGCATCAAAGTACCTCTCCAAGTTCCATAAGAAGTTTTCAATTTCTTTCACGTTCCTAGTTCTCGAGTAAGACTTTAGTTTTGGAATGTCAATCCTCTCCATAGGTCCCATTTGGACTAACCCATGGCAAACAGCATAGCCTTGTTGTAATATAGCTTACAAACCTTTGACCTCCCTTCTCAAGGCAGCTACCATCCCCTCCAGATTGTTGTCATTTTTCTAAAGGTCATCTACTACCTAGTTCAGGGCTGACAGCATCTTCCCTGGAAGCTCATCCTCTAACTTCTTCATGTTGTCGTCAACCCCATCCACCTAATCCTTCAAGTCCCCTACGGTTAGCTCCAGCCTCACTAACTTGACCTCCATGGGAAAACTCATCCCCTTAAACAACACTGGATTGGTTAGCTCACCTGCACCAAATGGAGTCATTGGAGCTCCATCATATTCAACCACATCAGTCTTGTTTCTAGCCATAGCTTCTCAAACCTAAGACTCTGATACCACTTGTTACGTGTAGAGTGTTTAGTCTTGTTCACACATACAGCACTTAGACTCTTCGAGTTTTCTGAAGAGAGCTAAGTTAGCCTTCCTCACAAGTACTCACAACACACTTAAGAAAGGGAGAAAGTGTTTAAGGAGAGAAGCTTAAGAACACAAAGAAATTCTTACTCAATTGACTGATGAGTACAAATGAAGAGAGGTCTTCCTTATATATAAGTGGCCTCTTAAAATGGATAGCTAAGATTGAATCGGTCTAATGATCTATATTACTTTTATATTTACAATGCTACCTACACTCTATCCACAAAGATCTAGGATCTTCTGGGATCTTTTAGGATCTTCTAAAAGCTTCCCTCCTAAGAATCCTTATTGGACTTAGGCCTTAGGTTTCTTCTTATATAGGCCAGTAGGAACCTTTTAACTCTGGGTCTCTATTAAGGGTTCATAACATTAGCATGTAATTCATCAGTCCCATGAAAGTGCTCAGGCATTCAACAAGCCAAATGGCATGACCATCCACTCATAAAGTCCATCCGAATTTTGAATACAGTCTTCTACTCATCTCCTAGTCTTATGCGGATTTGATGGTGTCAAATTTCATATCAATCTTGCTATAGATCTTAGCCTCACTCAATTCATCTCAAATATCTTCTAACTTGGGGATAGTATACCCGTATTTTATCATTATCTTGTTCACTACTCGGTTATTAACACACATCTACCAAGTTCCATCCTTTTTCAACACTAAAAGCACTAACACAACACAAGAGCTGAGACTTTCCCTAACATACCCTCTCTCTAGTAATTCATTAACTTGTAGTTAGAGTTTAGAAGCTTGTTCGGAACTCATCCGATAAGCTAGCTTATTCGACAGGGTGACATCGAGTATTAAGTCAATGCAATGTTCTATGCCTTAGATAGGGGTAGTCCTTTGGGTGATTGTTTTGCGAACAGATCGGCATACTCATCTCGCAACTCTTTTACTTTTTGAGATAGTTCACCTTGCTCCTTTCAACTGACCAATATGAGGGTCGGTGCATCAGCTTTACGAGCCTCTTGGAGCTCGGCTCTACTCTTCATCAATCTTCTTTGATTCGTGAGCAAGTTTGGCCTGCAGTTTGTTAACTTCATTCAGTAGCATTAGGTTCAACGTGATCTTTATGCTATCCTTCTCAAACATATACATGTTCCAATATCCATCATAGATAACTCTTCTATTAAACCACCACTGTCTACCTAGCAACACGTGGGAAGTGCACATGAGCAATACGTCACAGAGAATTTAGTTAAAGTAATTTCCAATAGTGATCAGCAATAGTACTTACCAAGTGACATGTAGTGCTCCCTTCTCAGTTAACCAGTGTAACTTGTATGGCCTCGGATATGCAACAGTTGGCAACTTCAATTTTGTGATCAGATCGATTGGTGCCACATTGGTACAACTACTACTATCCATAATGAGGACACACACCTGATCATTCACCTTATAGGTAATACCAAACAAATTCTCTCTCTGCTCCTCCTCGCATGAGAGTTCTATGTTCATTACGCATCGAATAATCAAGATCAACTTATCCAATTTCTTAGCAAACACATCCTCTTTAATGAGTTTGTTTTCCTTAGAAACTTCTTTCTTAGCAATGCTCTGCTCCTCTTCAGGTTTCTCATCAGTATTCTCCACTTCCAGCTTCGGGACATCTCTCTTAATGACCATAGTTTTTCGGTTCGGGCACTGCGTCCATATGTCCAAACCCTTGTCACTTAAAACATTTGATGTAGCTCGTCTTCTTACTAAATCCTTGCCTTTTCTAATAAGTTCAAGTCGGCATGTCACTATCAAGTCAGCCCTTCTGTTCGACTCAGACATCTATCTTTTGGATCGGCTTAGTACTTGACTGAGCTTAGTGACTTCCCTATATTGGTCGACTAGTCAACAGTTTGGTCGATACTCGGCTTCTTTTCTACCTCTCCACTCGTTGAGTTATTCAAATGGTTTCATCCATTGTTATAAACCGTTAGATTTCCATAACTTCTCAAATATCACCTCTCAATCTAGTAAGGAACCTAAAAATTGTTCGTGTTGGTGATTCCTCCACTTCATAACTGATCATAAGCATTTGAAATTCTTGAACATACTAGTCAACAGTTTAGCCTTCTTGTCTCAGCTTCTAAAGCCAAGTAAAAGTATCTTACAAATAAGTAGCTAACACAAATCCGTTTCTAAGTATTCTCTTTATCTCAGGCCAAGTATTAATCTCTTTGTATCCATCTTGTCTCCTCATAGCTTGGAAATTCTTCCACCACATGGTGGTATATCTAAATAACTCAATAACAACAGTTTTCACTTTCTCATAATCCTCATATTTGTAATAGTCAAACATAAACTCCACCTTCTCTTCCCATTATAAGTATTCATCCACACTTTTAGACCCATTGAAGCTTAAAATCCGAAGCTTCACATGGGCAAAGGCTTTGAGTTCTCGAGCTTGCTCTTCTTCTTTATAATACTCTTCCTTATCCTCTTCTCTTAAATCTCCCAAGTCAATTCTTCTCCTTACTTGTCTGCTTACTCCTCCACCTTAAATTTGTCGGGCTGGGTTCTGACCTCTCATAGGTCGAGCAACTTGTAAGGTGTTATACATGGTTTCAGCAGGTCGATAGCTAATGTATATACAACTTAAGTTAAATCTACTAGAAGATTAGCCACCTCATCAAGTCTTTCATCAGTACTCCTAAGAGTACCCTAAGACTGCTAGCCATGGTGGACAATACCACTATTGTCATCCATAGCACCAGTACTAATACTCGAGTCTAACATTCTCTCTAAAAGATTTAAAGCTCAAATTCTTTGATTAGGTGTTTCAATAAACACTTCCACAAACCAGAAATTTAATATTTGGCAACACAGTAGCTAAACGAATACAGTAACTTCCTTAGTTTCACACACACAAAATAGAGTATAGATAGAACTTCAAAACAACTATAGCTCAAACGAGACCTCCACTCTGATACTAAAATGATGCATACCATGATCAAGAACAGATAAGGTGGGTCGTTGGATGGGTTCAAACTTATCAAAAACTTGAAAAGGGTGATAAGGAATGTGTGAAAGAATAGAAAAGTGAATGAGAAGTAAGCAAAACCCACGAATAGCTTCAAAGGATATGAGGCATCAATGGAGCTTCCGATGACTCACGGCATAACTCGATATGATGCACAAATTGGTCTAATGAGGTTACTTACCACCTAATCTTACTTAAAAAGTTAGGATAAAAGTGAAATGAAAATAAACAATCAGTATTTGTGAGAGAAAGAATATTCAATGTATTAATGGTAATTTAATGTTTCTGGCTACAAATATAAGAGTATTTATACTCGATAAGTTAGAGAAACTTACTTAAAAGGGGAAAAGATAAAAGGATATTTCTCAAAGAAGTAATGTACAAAGATTACAAAAGGTAAAAATAAATATTCAACAAAAGTAATATTAGTGCAACAGATTCTACACGTGGTCATATACACATGATAAAGATACATTGGCAAGGCCATTGGAAGATGCAAACAAAAGAGTATGATTAGATTGTTTATCCAAGCATGGGTGACTAAAGATTAGTCCAAGATCTCTCTCTTGGCCTCTTGGCAAGGGCAATGCTAAGCATTTGATCAACTTAAAAGTGAGTGATAAGCATGAGAGTTTTGGTTGTTGTCTCAGCATTCGACTATTCAGCAAATAACTTCCGAGAAGTGAATAGTTATTCGGCTTGGCATGTAGAGTTGGTCAATAAAGAGATACTTGACTTTGGTAAGAGTCGATTAGAGTAAAAGGATTCGCCTTACTAGTTCCTCTAGTCTTTAGGCTCGACTATGAGTCAAAGGCCCAGTAACTTGATTCTTATCACGTGGTCTAGCAAACCATTAGTATAAGCTATCCATTAATGATTCTTTTACGGAATTCCTATTTTTATTCAAATTAAATATGTTTTGTTCCCTCTTTTGCTATAACTATTTTTGTTTTTTTCCTCCTTTTAGCAAGTTTCCATAAGTAGAACACATAAATAAGGCCATTTCCGTAAGTTATACTTAGAAGAGATCGGTTTCGAATTATCTAATATTGCACCAATTAACAATCTAAGATTTGAGACTTTTATTAAATAATAGAACGATCCACTAGGGCCAAAATACTATAGATATCATCTCAATATGTTCCATATTTCTTTCTTGCTTGCTTGCTAGCTCAAGCCTCCATGTATATTATACTCTTATCAATCCCATTTGCATGGGTCTGTGGTGAGTGGACCATGTTTCAAAGCTTGTGAATAATTTCAAGTCAAGTATGTTGTATAGGACCCAAATGATGCGGCATATCCATCTAGATTGCTCACAGTTGCTGCATTTAATTCGTTTCCCTGCTTCATTTCTTGGTTACTTTGGAGGATCCATCATGTTCATGGTAAGCCCCAATGAATAGCCAACTCCTAAGCACATACTATGCCAATTCACAAGGTCATATGATGGCGATCACATGGGTATTAGGTCTTTCATGTTTGTAAGGTGATGGGGGCTAAACAAAAGTACGTGAATGTACTAATCAGCAACACATTGCTTGGAAACCTTGTATGTATGGCTCCGTTAAATTGAATACTGATGGATTTGTAGCTGGTGATAAAGGCAATGCTACTATTGGTGGACTAATGAGGCTCTCAAGAAAGATTGATGCGTAGAAATTTTGAATGCTAAATTTTGGAGACTTTACTGCGGCTACAATATTGTAATCTTATGGGATTCAAATGCTGGAAATCAATATGTTACTCTAATGAACTCTCACCACAATGTTCTAAACAAATGCTCTCATGTTTTTATTACTTGTATGGAAAACCTGTGCTGCTTTGAAGATGCTCCAAGGAAAGTTAGTGTCCTTGCTAATTTGCTCGCCGCTAGGATTTGAGATAAAGATCGGCCGGCGGATGTGTTGTTTTTGTTTTCGTCTTTTTTGCTTCCCACGCCGCTAGGATTTGAGATGAAGATCAAACGGAGGATGTGTTGTTTTTGTATTTGTACCTCCTGTAGAATTTTTAAATGCAAATTTGTTGGACTCGTAATGTAAATCTGAGGGAGAGTAGATCTCCCAGATGCAATAAAAATGATCAGTCTAAGGGTACCTCAGCTCACTCTTTATTTTCCTGTTCTGAAAAAATAAATAAATAAAAAGGAAAAAAGAAAACCTAAAAAATTCAAGACACAGAGCTGATAATGTTTGGTAGGGCAAGCAAATTTTTTGTCTTTAGCAATAAGGATAGTTTTTTGACATGTTATCAGAAAGGATCAAGCCCTGAATCTATGACTACAAGCACAGCCATCCGTCTACTTGATCACATTACTAGTGAGGGGAAACAAACAGGGTCAAGAAAGAGAAACTTCCTGGTAAAAGTGACAATGAAACCATCACTTGGTCACGACAATCGGAGTGGAAAAATTGCACAACCTGGACGAATGAGTGACCCCAGTCATTTACCAAGAGATGCTTATAAATCCTGACATATTGACTTAGCCGGAAAACAGTTAATACAATATGTTCTCATTTACAACATGTCAAAACACTGCTGGTGTGAAGTCAAATGACCGGAAAACCTGTATCCAAATATGTCATTGCTAATGAGGCTCACTGTTATCCCTTTCCATCTCCCTTCCTCCAGCACTTCTTCTTTGAATTATTTTTGCTCAGCACATCTAAGATGGTAAGCATTGCACAAGAGAGCATTATGAACCATGATTTGGACTTTGTATAATGAGCTCATGCGCTAATATTGAGAGGCTGATCTGCAGTGATCAGGGAAAAGAGATGTGGAATATTTGTAGCAGGGCAGTTCCACCATCAAAGAAGACTCTTCCTTCTAACAACTAGAACGAATTTCCATTCCTCAATTTCTACAAGTTGTTTGGTATCTACACCAACCACCAAAATGAGAGCTATAATTAATCCATGTGGCAAGAAGAGATCTTCAATGGACATGGCCTTGTAGGATGAATCATAACCTCAACAATCAAAAGCTTAACCATAGTGGATAATCAAACTGATCAGAATGAACTTGGCCCTTCCTGCTACACAATCAGACATATAGTAGGAACACTGGAGCTGTCTGTGATTGCCACAGATTAAGTCCACGATACAACTGATATACAATCCAATACATCACATTCAAATGATACTTCAGCCTGAGCATGCATTATTTTTTCTCATTAGCTCTATATTCTCCGCAATGGTTGACCCAGCAGTCCCAACAAACCCAAGAGAAGCACAGCTGCAAGCTGTCTCCTCAATAAATAGAAGTACATCAGATAGTTTCCGAGGAGAGCATTGCTTTTTTAGTGTGCCCATCCTTTTAAAACCGTGTGGAATAAATCCAGACATCAACCTGTGTCCCAAGACCGAGAGTTCATTTGCAGTTTGGGTCACTAAATCATTTTCTTCTCTCAGAAAATGCAGCTTAAAACTACTGATGTCCTGCAACAGATCCCCCAAGTAATTTCCTGTCCAATTAGCTTCTGGAAGATCAGTCATTATGAATATATGAAGAGGAAGAGGACCCTTCTGCTTCAACAATTCAACATTTTGTTTTAAGCTTAGAAAAGTAGTCTTCCAGTGATTTTTGAATTGCCCATCCAATAACCTGAGCTGAGCACAAAGAAAAGGGGCCTTTATGGTATTGAGTGCATATTGTTTTCCCGCTTTCCCAATTTGAGGAACAAATGGAAGATATCCTACTCTCTCAATCAATGATTGTATCTTTTGACTCCTTGGAGCTTTCTGTATGTCAATGAGAAGCTGTGAACCTTTATACGGGGATGTGAAGAGACTTCCAAATGCCAGAACAGTAGCAGAATCAGCTTCAGAACCAGGGCCAAGTTTTGCATAGACATCATGCCGCCTCCTAATATATGATATCTTTTTCTTCTTCTTCAAAAGATCATCAGGTTGAAAAGGATCCAGCATCCCAGAGTCATCATCCTGATACGTCCAAACTGTAGTTCGGCAATCTTCATTTACAGCATACAAACACTTACCCACATTGCCACCATGCCCTGATAAAAACAGACCACATTGCTCCAAACTATCCAATAAGGATGACAAAGCAGATGACTGACTGGAACAGGCAGATTCTATGTCAACATTGCAAAAAACCGATGCAAAAACTCTCAAATCAATTGTCTGAATCATGGAGGAGGATGATAATGAAGAAACATCAATAATGTCAGCCATGGAAACATACCTGCAACAAAGTGGGGAAACCCAAATATTTAGGAAACCACTTAGCAACTGTATATTGTCTAAACACTGGACAGAAATGCACAATATTCTCATTTGATACCTACAGTGAGACTTAACCTCAATATCATGAATATAATAAAATCCCTACAGCTCAGGAAACACACTAGAGCATTAGCTGACAAAGCCACTTGAAAACCATATAAGGAGCTGTAACAATATTGATTCATCTTATTTCCTCCCATTAACACTAAATGTATCCGATCAAATATGACCTAAGAAAAATCAAAAAATCAATTCACCTAAAAGATAAATAAATAAAAAATAAAAAAGATCAAGTATTAAAACTGGCAGGACAGATCAAAAGGTAAAATGGGGATGGACATTTGCTCTTCAGAAATTGCTAGTTCCCACCAATCACATTCAGATGTTTAGGCAGGCAGGGTGAATTTTTAAAATTGTATTAATCCTTTGTCTAAGTGCTTGAATGTGATTTGCAGGAATAAGCCTATGACTATGAGTAATGGAAGTTCTACTGCCAGACTGAGTATCTAAAAGCATTTGCATTCATTTGATCGATGCACTCACGCTCAGACCAAATCAGATCTCTATATCGATCTCCAAATTCACATAGAAATCAATTGTATAAAACTACGACATTGAGTGGGGGATTCAAGTTCAAAACATTATCTCCACTTCACACATTGCAATTCCAAATAAATTATCCAAAACAAAAATTCAAACTCATAAACCGATTCTTGTTTAATCACGCATACTCAACTCCAAAAAACTATGATACAGACCCTAACCCCAAAATTCACACAAACAAAATAGCTACTAGTAACAAACAATTACCGCCCCGTTCTCATGAGTTCAATAGCATGATGCCAGACCGCCAGGCGGATGTCCTTAGGTTCAGAAACCCTAAACTTGGGGCAACTACCCAAAACGACAGCATGGTGGTCGAGAACCGGGGGAACGATCAAGGTCCGATTCAAAATGGCAGCCATCAAGATAGCGTTTTTGAACTCGGAGAGCTGGTTGCTGAACCCACTGTGGGGAGCGTAGAAGAGGAACTTATGACCTAGGGTTTGGATTTGGGAGGTACATTGGGGATGGGAACTTAGGGTGAGGGTTGGAGAGATAGGGAAGGAGGATTTGGTGAAGTAGTAATAGGAAATTAAGAAGAGGAAGATGAAAGAGAGTGGGAAGATGATGAAGAGAGAGAGCGTGGATCTTGGGGTCGCGTTTGTTTTCTTCTTCGGCCATGGTTTCGAAGATGAAGAAGTTCTGGTGAGATTAAGAATGTAATTCATGGTATTTTCTTGTTTCATTTGTTTGTCAGATTGAGCTCAGAGTAGGGCAGGCGCCCTTGCGTGCTCAAGATGCCGGCCGGAGGTCGAATTTCATTTTCGGCATCTCGGAAGTAAGATCAACCAGTTCAGGTGGCGGGCCACAAATTGGGCATGATAAATGGAAGGGTTTGGGTATTGATAATAATTTTAGGCCGGATTGGCGGGCTGATTCAGTAATTTATTTATTTATTTATTTTCAAATGCTATTATATTATTATGTTGGGAAAGAAATTAAATTTGATTTATTTAATTAAGAAATTAATATTTATATTATTAGATTACAATATTTTTTATTTATTTAGCAAATCTAGATCTGATTAATTTTGGAGACGAGATCTAAGCGAAAAGAATCCTAAATGTTAAATCTATTCAATAATGCACTATAGTATATGAGGCCTTTTAAAAGAACCGAATCTCCCAAATAATTGTAAGGGAAAACTCCATAATAATCAAAGTAATACCAATCGGTTTAAATGTTAGTAATAAAATACAAAGTGAAATAGTTTCTTATCCAAAGCAATTTTATGAAATTATATGCGACGATAAATGTTGAAAAATATGTAAATAGACTGTTTTGACTTCAATAATAATCAATAAAAGTCAATAATTTTTTTAATATTTTTAAGTTTTCACGGGAAGATTTTAAATGATAAAAAATTATATTTCTTTTCTTGTCTTAAATGTAGACTTTTTTATGGTTCCGTCTTCATTTCTTATGGAATTGGTTTTATTTTTTATCTTAACTTTAATTTATATTTTTTTAAATATAAGTCATTGTTAATTCAATAATCCAAATTTAAAAATATATAAATAAATAGTATAATGGAAGGTTAGATCAATACCTTCACAATAGATGATGGAACTATAGAAGCTTATTCTGATTAGAAGGAGGAGAGAGAAAAAGATTCAATAATAAAAAGGATATTTGATTAATTAAATGAATTAATTAGAAGAAATAGCCAAAAACTATGTCTTTTAGCCAAAGGCCATGTTTTAAGATTGAAGAAGTGTCATCCTCTCCTATAAAAAGAAAATAAAGAACTATTAATTATGGATAGGTACATCTACTATGTTGAAATACCTATTAAAACAAAGTAATTTTCTAGGTTAGTTCACTTAAAGCAAGTATGGTCTAAATCTTAGTAGAACAAGAGTAATATATTATAGATTTCAATAAATTGGTAATATAATGTAGAGATTTGAATAAATTAATAGATAGATACAACTTACATAGCAATTTTAACTACTTTTTATGCAAAAAGCCTAAACTGTAGGTAGCAACAAGTTGAGAGAAGTTCACATTTAGATATCTGTATAATAACTCAATACCTCTAACACCATAATCAACTCCAACGCTCTAATAAACTCTTTGTAGTAATTCACATAAGTTCGCATTCATCCTTATTTTCAACGTCTTCACTAGATCTCAGTTATATTTCGGCCATGAATTTTCCCTTACGATATTTTCATGGGCAAACACCATGAATTTTGCCGTGCTCACCATTTCAATATATTCACATTATAAGTAACATTTATGTTAGCACATCATGCATTGTGGACCATACATTTTGACCACGTTTCACTTCCCATCATCTTAGCTAAATAACTTCTTCTTGGGCATTTTATCGAACACTTATAGTATAAGGTTGACCACAAACAACTAATAATTCTTCTAATACTACGAAATGTGTTGATATATATTTCACACACAAATTGTGCAACTACACATTGTTATAATAACATTCAAACACTAATTCCACGATTATAAGAGTAAAATACATCAACACATATAATTTCATAACAAATCTAGGTTTTTTATAATTTCTTGAAATTTACAAAAAAAATCAAGAAAAAATTGATGGAATAAGAGTTATAAATGCATTTACCTTTGATTTTTGAAGAAGAATTCATAAAAAACGATGGTTGGATAATGTTAGGTTAAAGAAAAAGATTGTGTACGTCTAAGAGAAAGAGAGAGTAAGGGTCTTTTTTTTAGTTGCAAATGGCTACTGATCAAGTTTAGGGGTTTTATTTTTTGGGATAGTAAAGGTGCTATCCAAAAAGGTGCCTTCACTTTTAAAAATGTAAAGAAGGTGCGTTTCTAGACAGTATCTTCCTTATATTTATTTGTTTCATTGAAGACACTTTTCTAAAAAGCACCTTCTTCTTTATCCAAATAAGAAGAAGGTATCTTTTAGAAAGGCGTCTTCACTATTCTATAGACGGAATTAGTTTCCATCGAAGTCCTTTTTATGATTTTTTTCAAGAAATGTACCCTTAGGTGATGACCATTTAAATATTTTTTACAAGGATAAATAGCAAATAAAAGTAAAAAGGGAAAGAATTTTACACCTTGCATCGAATTGTTGTCACTATTTTCATGAGATCTTGAGGATTAACAATTTCAAACTAACCATAAGGTTTTTGAGAAGTACCTTGCAATCAAGTAGCAATACTTAGTATTACTATGAAACTAACATCAATTAGAGTATGAATATGAGAGATAAATATGAAAGTAGAGAGATATCAATATATGTTCTTATCTATTATATTAAAGGAAAGTTTGATTTTAACCATCTACAACAGAAATTTAGTATCTTATTGTCTTAACACATTAAATATATTTGCATTGTAGTTACCAAAAGAACTTAAGCCCATCCCATAAACTCCTCAATCGCCGTCCATTATTAATTTACAGAATCTAGTTAACTATATAATTATCATTTTTTATCACATTTACTTCTAAGGTTACTGTTTTTCCATTATTTTAATTACTTAATGTTGCTATCATTTGAAAAATTCATTAAACTTTTTATTTAACATCTACTACTACAATAAGAACTTTTTCAAATTTATTACAATTTTGATTTTATCAACATATATTATCGGTATTCTTTTATCTTATTAAGTTTAAGATTTTTTTTTTTTTTGCACGTTTGCATAGGCAATACAAGTACATCATCTACTAATCTAGCTGTAAATTAAAAAGAGATTTAATAGAATCTACGAAAAAGCATAACTTTGCCTAAGGTGAGAAAAGGAATAGAGGATACAGAGAGAAAGAAAGGGTTTCTGTAACCTTTAAGAAGGATTCTAAAGTAAGATATAGAGTAAATGTTGCATTTTGCATATTAGGTTTTCGTATTTACAAAGCCTTATAGCATTGTGCCTTAAAAGGATAGTGGAGTATGAGTGTAACTACCATTTTAGCAAAGTTTCTCATTACTATTAGATTCTTGAATCATGCATCTAGCTTAATTTTCCTTCAAAAATAGTACGTAACCTTCTGAATAAGGATTACAAGTGGGTTAAAAATATGGATGTAACACCCAGAAAAATAAAGAAAAGGATTTATAAAATAATAAAAGTCATAAAATAAAATAAAAGATAATTATGTTATAAGTACGGGCACTAAGTTCTTTAGCAATGGTTTAATGAAGGGTAAAGTTGGAATTACGTGAAATTCCTAACCTAACTAATACACAAAATATTACATTATTTTTACCAAAGGCTTATTTAGGTTTCTTGTGCATTATAAAATTGGATTTCTTCTTTACAAACTCTAAAAACCCTCAAGATAAGATGAGAAGTTCTATTAATGTTTGTTGGTTTTTAACGAAAAAGGTTAATTGATTTAGATCTTTTATAGTAATGTAGGGGTAATTCATGTAAAGAAGGAAATCACAAGGCTTACGGAACCTTAAGAGACTCCCATTAGTAAGTGAAGAGTCAATTATATAATTGAGCCTTTTAATTGAATCTAAGCACTATGTATTGATAGGTTGTGCATTGATCGGTTAAGGGAAAACAGAGAAACTCTAAAAGACCATCAAAATTGAAGTAAAGTATCACTCACATTATAGATTTTCTATAAATCTTTATTTTAATACGCTTTTGGGTGATGATTATGATAGTTAAAGTGGCAACATAATTGAAAATTGTAGCATTGTTGGAGTAAATATTGAATTTGAATCAAGGGTTTATAGATGTGAAGTTTATAAGGTGTTGTTGATGAGGTCTTTGATGGAAGTTAGGAGGTTTTAAGAAATTAAGGGTGTTTTAAAAACAAAATAATCACGTGCTATAGTTTTAGAGGCAGTATTGGGTTTAGAAGGGAATTTTGGTGAATGAAAGGGTGGTTTTTTGAAGTGCAAATGTGAGATCCCAATCTTTGACCAAACATTGAAGGCACAGTATGGTAGAATGTTTCTAATAGACATGTAACATAAAAAATATGACTTAAAAAGTGCAGAAACAAAGTACTCATAAGAAGTACGAGTCACTAGTGTAATTATGTAAAGTAATCGTAATTACTCAAACACGATAGATTTAAGATTCCGGAAAATATTTTCAAAAACAAATGAATTTTTAATATAGGGATGCAAAAGTTAAAAGAAGTGTTTTAGAAAAGTTTATCTAGCAAAATAAAATATATGAACTATTTAATTTGACAAAAGCTTAAGCTTTAATAATACTAGTTATTTTTATTAGAAACGTGTGAATCGGATTTCGATAAATTACGAACCCTTAAAGATAAATTATTTGGACAAAGAAACAAATAGAAATACATTAACTAATGTATAGAAAATATGTTTACATGCTAAATATACCTGATGTATAGTATATGTACTCATAATTAATTAATACTCAATCATTTATACATGCTACACACACACACACACACACACATATAATATGAAGTAAACTAAGTTAACTAATAAAAAATTATTAAAATTAATTTAAGAACAACACTCTAGATGTATCATTAAGCTACAAACATTCTAAGTTAAGTGTATCATAGAGAGACTAAAGGGAATCATGCAAGAATTGAGCAAATAACATGTTATCTAAAAAGAAGAGAGAGAGAGAAAAAAAAAAACTCTCCTTAAGCCATAAAAATTTGATCTACCTACATGTTGGCCTCTTTTGGCAACTAATGAGGGAGAGTGAATCTTGGGACAAACAAGAATTAGAGAAAAGAGAAGATTATAAGAAGATTAGTGCAACACTAGAGCTTAAGGAGTTTAGGGGATCTAGGCAACATTTGGAGGTAAACCACTGCCATTGTCTAAAGGAGGAGGCAATGCCTAGGCCGATCAACAAAGCCTTTGGTGTCAATAGTGGCCAAAAGTTCCAATGACATTGAGTGTTCAATTTTCCCTAATTTTCTCTAAAATTCTAAAAAAATAGTAAATGAAGTCTAAAACATACAAAACTTAGTTTCATAAATTTTTTTACATATAGAATTCAAATATCAATCTAGATTTTTGAGATATAAAGTCTAAATATGGGCTCCTTAAGAAATTGTGCCTAAAAACAAATTTTGTAATAAATTTTAAAAACAGTAAATCATGTAGTTTCTACTCCAATTTTTATATATAAGTTTCTCAAAAGGTTTATTTTAATGTTGTATAAATACTTTTGGAAAACTATAAGGTTGGATTTTGTGTATTTTTGGTTTAAAATAGAAGTAATATGTTAGAAATACTTAAAATGGAAGATTTATCAAGTGGTTTGATTTACATGTGTAATAACTTGGTTGTAAATGAGTTTAGGACATTGAATTATTCTGCTGGTGTATAAAAATAGAGGAGTTAGTGCTAGAATTAGGTGATTTGATAATTTAAGAAGTGTTAGATGTAAGTTAAAGTGTGAGTTAAAATGTAAGTTAGAATGTCAATTAGATAAAAATATGAAATAAAGCCATATATAAAACTTAGATCAGGAAGTTATACTAAGGGGTTGGTTGATTTTGTAAAAATGTGTATTTTCAAAATAATTCTTTATGTCCATATGCATTTAGCCATAAAGTAAACCTAAGTGATTATTAATAGTATTATAGTTAATGAACATTTAATAAGTGTTTTATTAAAAACTTTTGCCTTAGAATTAGAATGGTGTGGTAAGGAAATGGAATATAACAATATTGATACAAGGTTGAGGAAGTTAGAAAGTATAGTACGCTGGAGGGACCTTATACATGGGAAGTAAGTTGTAAACTAAGTCAAAAACTGGTTTAGAAAGCATTTGGAACCAAAGTTATCTCAAAAAGAATAACATCAAGACTTAAACCTTAAAGTGTAAGTAATTTAATAACATTGTTTATACTTAACCTATACTGACTTGAGTCTTACGCACATTTTGTTTAAGGGAAGCAGACTTAGGAAGGGCTTCAAATGCAAGAGTAAGCTTTGGGACTCTGCTAAGTGGCTTAGGTAAGTGGATTGTTTATGTTCTAGAGTAGATTTTATTTACTCTTAACTTAAGTAATTGCAGTACCTATGACTGATCTTGTGTGTATGAATGTAACATGTTGATTGATGGATTATGAACTCCTTTATATATGTGTTGGGTGAATGATGTTTAGTTATTGATCGTAATGACTTTAGTTGTGTTGTTGCTTGAATATAAGCATTGGTTGAGATCTATATTAACTTAGATAAGAACCTAAGCAATAATTACTAACCTTACCTTTTGAGGTGTTCAATTAAGTAAACCTGATACCGAGGTCTTAGAGATGCAAACATAAGAAAGATAAAGTGATGGCTTGGACAACAAAGAGATGAATAAGCCTGCTTGTGTGGTTTGATAGTTGCTTGGTCTTTCTTAATATACATTGATGCATTCATGACATGGCATGAAAAGAACCTATTGGTCAAGTTTGAATTTCACTTTGTTAAGCTTTATTTCGAAAACCTAGTTTTGTTAAGTAAACAATTTAGTATTTAGGAGCTTGGTTTTATAATACAAAAATCTTGGTTTTGAGCATGTGGAATTGCATAGCTTAGGTTAGGTTAAGTTTATTAAACCCTATTCTAGGTTCCTAAATTAGGTAATTCATATGCCTAGCAATATCAATTAGTCGGATGGCTTAGGCTAGGGCTAAGCTAGGATATTGGTATCGATGCATATCACGTTTATTAGCATGGTATGTGTTTGTTAGATTTGCATCATTTAATTAGACTAATGAGTTTTATGATGGAAATGATAACTTGCTTGGTGATTATACTATGATATTACTTGTATTGCTGTTTGTTTATCCACTATTACTCAGCTTACAATAACCAGAGGGGATAAGTTTTCTTATCTTCAGGTTCTGAAAGAAAGCTAGGATCTCATATCATAGAAGTAAAAAGACTCTAGTGCACATAATTAGTATTTTTAAGGTAAACCGTAAAGCAGAAGGTAAGTCTAATTGTTCATCAGAAAGTGTGTTGTAGAAAACCCCTATATAGCCAAAGTGAATCAAAAACTAGATTCGAGCTCTAAGAAGGAGCTCTACGAAAAGGTTGTCAAGTTGTGTGCAAAAGCCTCAATAGTAGATTATGAAAGTGACGTGTAGATCTTCTAATGAAATTGTATAATATAAAGTCATCTTAATGGGATATTTGTATTATATAAGAATTTACAATTGTGATACTCTAAATTTGGTTCACACTTAAGAGAGACTTATGTTGTTATTTGTTATATCAAATTAGAAGTGTTTTGATAATGAGGAGTTTTATGTTGATGTATAATAGGTGTAGTATAAATTATGTCTTATCCTTAACTGAAAGATGGCAGTAATGAACTATCTTCAAGTATCAAAAGTTAAGAAAACTTTTTAAGTAAACACTTAGAAGGCAAAGCATTACAGTATGAGAGTAGAAATAGCCTATCAACATAATCATGTCAACATAGAGTTGTTTTGGGTGGAAAAACAGTAAGTGATATGGGCATAGTGACATGACCATGTCATAGGTTGTGTCCATCCAAGAATTATCAATGAGTAACACGATGATAGTGACATAACCATGTCATAAGTCATGTCAACCTATAATTACTTTGATACGACCGTATCACGAGTTATGTGCTACTAAGTTTGAGTTTTCTCTTTTATTTGATATATTTCTTTTGTTACATCAAAAGTAAACCTCTTTAATACTTCATTAAGTTAAATTAAGAAGAATTAAGGGTCTAAAAGTGAGTTTTAGCTTAGAAAAACCACAATTTAAGATTTAAGGAGATTAATGCATATTTAATGTTTATAGATTCTAAAGTTAAGGATAGTTCGTTGTTAATAGGTTCCAACTATCTAGGTATGTGACACGTATTTGTTGTATATGAGTGATAGGATAGCAAATTTAAAATAAATTAAATGTGTAGATACCCTACTTTTACCTCCTCTCCCTCCACCTTCCATGTCCCTCACAAAAAAAAAAAAATGAAAAGTATAAAAAATCTAAAAGAAGTAGAAAATTTAGGAAAAGCACAAAAAATTGAAAATTGGAAAATACAAACCTAAAAAATTTAGGATAATAGAATGAGTAAAAATCTTAAGGAAATAGAAAAAATAAAAATAAATATTTTAAGGTAATATCGTAAATTAGAATAATAAGGGCTCAGTTTCTTTTCATTTTTGGTTAGTTTAGGCCTGATTTAAATTTGAATTCAACCAAGCCAAAGCCTTTATATATTTTTTATTTACAAAAGATAATAAGGTACAAGCTAATAACCCATCTAATATTATACTTGGTCTTGGTAAGGGAATGAGTCAAGGGCCTTAAGTTTGACCCTTACATTAAGCACTTTGTGTCTTTTGCCTTTTTATGTTCCTACCTCACCCCAACCCAAACCTTAACTATCATGTATTGAGCAGTTACTAGGCCACATGTCATATGGGACAATATTACATGGGGTCACTTGGCTGATGCAGTGCCCATAACAAATTTTCTTTCCCTTTCTCTCATTTTCTCCCATAGAATTAGCTTAAGATGCCCACTTTAGAGCTCTCTTTAACCCCTTTTTCTTTGCAATTTCACTAAATTAATGGTAAAATCGTGAAGTAGATTTGGGATACATTGCATTAGTGCCAAAAACATGTTCGAAAACAACCATTTGGAGGAATTAAATGGGTCTTGAAAATTGGAAAAAATTGTGTATGTAGATTTTTCTCTCTTTTCCAACTTGCATCCTACACTTCACTTCACTTGTTCGTGTGTTTTCCACATATACACATGCAATTTCCTAGAGCAACTATGTGCTATACATGGCCCTTTGTGCACTAAACCTTAATTTCATCCATATTCATCCTCCTACACAGACGAAATTGAATTGAAAGTTAGGAAAAAATCACTTTGCGGGCTAAAATTCACTAATGCAAAATCTTTGAATTTAATCCATTTTCAGATCTTCTAAAGTTGCTATAGGTTACGAAATTATAAAAAGGGACATGAGGAACACTTATGGAAATCGAATGCAACTCGAAACCCTCTATATAAGCTTGAAATCAAGTTTTCTCTCTCTAAGGGTTTCTAACCTGCAGTACTCAATTCTCTCTTTAAAAATGCTCAGTTTTCAACCACTTTTAATGGTAGCTACCATTGCTAAAAGCTCACCAAACTCCTTGCTTCTAGTTGCCCTTAGCCTCCCTCAACGAAGGAGGCTTACAACCAATGAACCACCACTTTCAACTCGTCACCTACCATTAACCTCTATAAAACACTACCTAAACTACTTCTTTTTGCAAAAATAACTTCACTAATGAGTTCCTTGACCCTAAAAACTACAAAAACTACTCATATCTTGCTTCAATCAATGGTCATTTAAGCTCCTCATGAACTTTCTCTCTCTAATTCCAACAACCGCCGTGCACCACTACCCAACCTAATAAGAATCAACTTCTTAAACTAATTACACACAGCTAAGTTAGATGACTCTAAGAACTCGCGCAAAGAATATTACCTCGAAGGCCTATCTAAGACAAGAATCCTTATCCCTACCTCCATGTTTCACTCGTTTATCGACTTGAATACCGAGCTCTCATGTACACTAGCATAGTTCGTGAAGCTACTGTGTAAACATGCTAACCTACTAAGCATATCAGTCAATTTATCGAGTAGTCGTGCCATAACATAAACAACATCTGAGCAAACCAACCTCAAATGACTATCCAAGCTAATCACTAACATCTGATCCCAATCCAAGCTGAATACTCTCTAGTAATTGATTAACAAAGCTTTGAGTTGATCCAAATTAGTTCGTGATGCAAACTGATACTAATAACAGATAAGGTCAGTTATAAGGATGGGTCTAAACTTGCCAAAAGCTTAAAGAAGGTAATGGGATTGTGAGAAAACAATAAAAGTAAAGTAAGCAAACCCACTAATAACTCCTAGGATATGACGCACTAAGGAATTTTTGAGGACTTACGGAATAACTTGATACGACATATGAGATGGCTTGATGAGGTGACTTACCCCGCAGCCTTGCTTAAGGGTTAGGATAAGAGTGAAAAGAGTAAACAAGCTAACGAGAGCAATGTTCACAAAAGGGTATTCAATATATTGATGATGATAAGATAATTGATTATGCGATTGCATGTACAATGAGTATTTATACCCAAGAAACTAGGTTAACCTACCTAAAACAGAAAAGACTAAAAGGATAATGTTTAAAAGAAGTAGTGTACGAAGAGTAATAAAAGGTACAAATGATAATTCAAGTAAATTAATGACTGGCACGGTAGATTCCTTCATGTAGGCCTAGGATACGTGGCAACAGCATATTAGGGATGCTTCTAGTAGAAACAGATAAAATATTATGATCATGATGGAGGGCTGAGTAGGGGTATCGAGCAGAGGTACCGAGCAGACTTGGGTTTGTTTAAGAAGGAGTGGCTGCGAATATGTGTTGGAGCTCTTGTCTTCTTTACACCAATTTCATTGATTAGGTGGTCAGCTTGGTTACAGCTGAGCAAGGGTATGTGAGGGACTAAGCTATCAATAGAGCATTCAACTAGTCAGCATACGACTTTTAAGAGATTTGTAGTTACTCAGCTTAGCATAAGAAGTTAGTCAATAACAAGGATCAACTCAACTTTGACAGGTGTAGGTTGGAGTAGGAGGATTCACCTCGTTAGTCCTTCTAGGCCTTGAGATCCTCCCGAGTAGAAGAGAGTAATGACCAACTTGATGATAGCTGAGTAGAACTATAAGGCAAAGTAAGCTAACCAGTCCGAATTGAGGTTAGGCCAACCCCCTAGACATGTGAGAAGGGATAGACCTTAGGATAGAAGACTAGTAAGGTAAAGTGCTTTAAATGCTTGGGCTTTGGACACATGTCTACTAAGTGTCTGAATCAACGTACCATGGTGCTCCAAAGAGATATAGTAGATAACACCGATGAAAGTGAGCCTAAGGAAGAGAAGAATGTTAGGAAGGTTGAAGCTAAGGATAAAGAGGAAACATGTGTCTACATTGACTAGGGAGAAGTAATGACCTTATTGTTAAGACAAGTACTAAGTTCCCTACCGAACTCCGAGGAAGACCAAAGAGAGAATCTACTCCATACAAAGTGTACCATTAAGGAATAGTTGTGTACCACCATAGTGGATGGATAAAGTTGTACCAGCGTTGTCATACAATCCTTTGTGCAAAGGTTAGGATTGCTAACCTTTAAGCACTCTCGACCTTACAAACTACATTGGCTTCATAATAAGGGTGCTCTATGCGTAATGGAACAAGTAACTATGTCGTTCAATGTTGGGAATGTGTATAGGGATGAAGTATTATGCGATGTCGTCCCTATGGGAGCTTTACATCTATTACTTAGAAGACCTTAGTTATTTGACGAACATGTTACTTACGATGGATACAAGAACACCTATACCTTTGTTAAGGATGGAAAGAAGATTATGTTGCAGCCTATGACATTGACCAAAGTGAATGAGACTTGAAACCAACTCACCCAAGCTAGCAAGAAGAAAGACCTAGTGATGAGTTGATGAGAGTTCAGAGTTGCTGAGAAGGCAGATGAGCTTATGTTTTTGTTGATCCGAAGGTTATTAGAATTGAGGGATCTTAAAGAAGTACCTGATGAGATCCAAAGAGTAATTGATGAGTTTTTCGACTTATTTCCTAAAGAGTTGCCTAAAGGACCACCTCCAGTTTAAGGCATAAAACATTGTATTCATCTGCAACGAGGCACAGCTCTACCGAATCAACTTGCCTATCGAATGAACCCTGAGTAGGTTGCTAAGTTGAAAAGAGAAGTGGATGAGCTCATTAAGAGAGGATATGTGAAGGAAAGCATGAGTACTCATGCTATGCTAGCTTTACTCGTCCCAAAGAATGATGGTTTATGGTGCATGTACATCGACAACCAAACTATCAACAATATTACTATCAAGTATAGATATTCAATACCAAGGCTCAATAACATGTTAAATGAGCTTCATGGTGCTAAGATATTTTCGAAGATTGACTTGCGAAGTGGCTACCACCAAATTTGCATAAGACTAAGTGATGAGTAGAAGACTGCTTTGAGGTACGGTCTCTATGGATGATTGGTTATGCCTTTCAACCTACTAATGCACCGAGCACATTTATGAGACTTATGAACCATATGATGCTATCGGGTACTTCAATGACATATTAGTATATAGTACCGACCTAAACAACCATGTTCAACGTCTCCAAGTTGTTTTTGATATTTTACAGGCCAAAAAGTTCTATGGGAACCTAAAGAAATGTACGTTCTATCAAGGTGAAGTAAATTTTCTTGGATATGTAGTATTAGGAAAAGGAATTTGAGTTGATGAGGAAAAGGTCTAAGCTGTCTTAGAGTGGCCGATGTCGAAGAACGTTACTAAAGTTTGAAGTTTTTATGGTCTTGCTTCATTCTATGGGTGATTCACTAAAAACTTCAGTATCATTACAGCCCCCTTGACCAAGCTAATGAAAAAAAGTGATGGGTTATAATGGAATAATCGAACTGAATAGACCTTTAAGGAGATCAAGGAGAAGCTCACTAGATTTTAACAAGTCCTTCAAATTGGAATGCTATGCATTAGGCATTGGAATTGGTGCCATCCTAATGTAAGAATGACAACCAATTACCTACTAAGGTAAAAAGCTTAATGGTGTTGTATTGAACTATTTTGTGTACAAGAAAAAGTTGTATTCTCTTTTTTGCTTTTTTGAGCTCTTATTGTCTGGCAACACTACTTATTGCCCTAAGAGTTTGTTATTTACACTGACCATAAGTCATTAAAGCATCTTAGGAGTCAAAACAAACTTTCAAAGATATAAGCCAAGTGGCTAAAGTTCATGGAAGGTTTTTCATATGTGATTTGACATAAGAAGGGAAGCGCTAACGTGGTTACCAATGCTCTGTCACATTGGTAAACCTTGCTAACCACCTTATAGACGAAATTACTAGGATTTTCACTTAACACTGAGTGGCACGCTTATGACCCTTACTTTAGTCCTATTGTAGAGCAATGCAAAGATAGAGTTGCCTTCAAAGATTATTATATCCAAGATGGTTATTTGTTCAAGGATCAAAGGTTGTATATACTAAGTTGTTCCATACGTAAGCTGTTGGTTAGGGAAGCTTAGAGCAATAGATTATATTGTCATTTTGAAAAGACTAAAACAGCCAATATGTTGAAAGAAAACTTTTACTGGCTTAGTTTTGCCAAAGATGTCCATAAGGTAGTTGGAAATTATGAGGTGTGCAAGAGAGTTAAGGGGAAAAGAGAGCCTTATGGAGAATATATGCTCTTATCAACCTCAGTAGGTACTTTGTCCTAGGGTTACCTTAGATAACTAGGGGAAAAGATTCTATCTTTATTGTAGTAGATCACTTCAACAAAATAACACACTTCATCCTATACCATCAAACTAACGATGCTTTATATATTTGATGATTTATTTTTGTAGGAAATGTTCCAACAACACGGAGTGTTAAAAACTATTATTTTACATCGCTACACCAAATTCTTGAGCTATTTTTAGAAAACTCTTTAAAGTAGACTTAGGGCTAAACTTATATTCAGCTCCAATAACTACCCTTTAGACTAATGGTTAAACTGAAGTAGTGAACAGGATAGTATGCAATTTACTTAAAGCTGTCATGGGAAAGAACCTAAAGGATTGGGATTTATGTCTACTCATTGTAGAGTTTGCATACAACCAAACCATCCACAGCACCACTGGGAAGACCCCATTCGAGGTTATTTACGGCCTTAATCCCACTATCCCCTTAGATCTGATTTATACCCTTGTAGCTACTAAAGAGAGTTAATCTAAAGTTGATCAAGCCTAAGAATTCTAAGAGCTATACAAATCTATGACAAGGAAGATTACCAAGTTCAATAAGAGACAACAAGAGGTTAGTAGTCAAAGCCGCCAAACCATTTCTTTTAAGCCAAGAGACTTAGTATGGATTCACCTCAACCAAAAAGAATTTCAACACTTGAGACAGAGCAAACTATCTCCAAGAACTGATACCCTATTCAAGGTCCTAAAGAAAATCAATCATAATGCTTACCAGATAGAATTGCTCAAGAATTGTGGTGTTTCTTCCACCTTTAATGTTTTCAACTTAATTCCCCACCAACTAAAAGAAGAAGGCTCCATAAGAGCCTAAGAAGAACAAGAACTAGAGACCACTTCAGATTTAAGGTCAAATCTTTCTGACGCCCAAGCAAATGATAAGAATCAACTTTCCGAACCGATCATGTGCAACCAAGCTAAAGGACTCTAAGGACTCACGTAGAGAATATTAGCTCAAAACCCCATTTAAGACAAGATTCCCTATCCTGACCTCCATGTTTTACTCTACTTCTAACCTGAATATCAAGCTCTTACGTACACCGGCATAGTTGTTAAAGCTATTTAGCAAATGTACCAACTTGCTAAGCATACTAGTTGACCTATCGAGTAACCATGCCGTAACACAAACAACATCCGAGCATACTAGCCTCAAATGACTATGCGAGCTGATCTCTTAAGTCGACCACCAGCACCTGATCCTAGTCTAAGCTAAATACTCTCTAATGATTGATTGATTAAGCTCTGACCTAATCCAGATCAGGTTGGCCCTAACTATAGACTCTCTCTTTTTCTTTTTTTTCATTTTGTTTGAATTGTACTATATTTCAAAACACCAGCCACTATGTGATACGTATCTTCTAGCATAACATTTTAGGAAGATTTTTTATTTTTTTCATACTGAATATTCTGTCTCTTTTACCATTTTTAGTATATTTCATGTATTCCAATTATAAATTACTCTTTTTGTCTTTTCATGTATGCTTGAAACCTTAGTGGGGTTAGTATATAAACTCCATTCATTTTTGTCCGCAGCCATCATCACTCTCATTATCAGAATTAATACAAGTTTCCTTTTATAAGCAACCCCAGTGTTTTCATTATCCTTAAACTCTTATCTATTTCCTTTAGTAAAGAATCATAGTAAGTGATCCTATAGTTCTAACCAATGAGTCATATACAGTAGATTATAAGCTAAGTGAGATCGATTGGTGTGTCATATCCAATTAGTAATTACCTAGACTTTGCTATTCTTCATTTATTTTCTTTCAACTCTCTTCATTGTGGTGTTACTCCGTGTGTTTGACCTTAGAGATGCATTATAACCCAATTTCATTAATGAGTTTCTCATCAAAGTGGTGTTTTCCCCTTTGAAATTTACATCAAAAATTGATTTGGAATGTTGGTAGAGCTACTTCTTCTTCTTATTCTTCTTTAAGTCTAGTCCATGCTCGATTCGAACTTGGATCCATACTCACATCTGCAACCTGCTGTCTTTTAGGTTAGTTTATGTTATTTTATTGTATTTTACTTCACTTACATTATTCATTTGTCTTGTTTTGTTTTTAAGTTTGTGATTTAAATGAAAAGGAAAAAAAAAAAAAGAGGGTCTTCTCTTACATGAATCATGCTACCCTTTTCTTTGAAAATTAAAGAAAGAATCTTTATTTTCCTAAACTTTTTTTTCTTTCCAAAAATTTCTTTTTCCTTTCTTGAAAAAATAAATATTTTTTTGCTCACATAAAAAAAATCCATATTTTCAAAAAAAAAAAAATAACGAATTCCTTACAAAGTTAAGATCGATTTAGAAATTTTCAAAAATAAAATTACCAAAAATTAGGATTTATCTTCTAGATTTTTCTTAAATCAAATTTACTGGATAAAAAAAGTAAATCTAATGGATTTTTAAAATTAAACAAACAAACCCACTAATGTTTTTGAAATTGAACTACGAGATGTCTAATCTCTACTAGAAAGTATATAGGTACTTACCAAGCGACTTAAAATAGTAAACTTTTTTTTTTTTTTCATTTTCCCCTTTGTAGATAATTTTATTTCTTTTTTTTTCTTCTCTTTTGTGTAAATAAAATTAATTTTCTTTAGTTGTAAATTAAAATTCATCTTTCAACTAAAAATGGATATTTTAAAAAATAAATTCAAATTCAAAAGGTTACAACAGCACCTATATAAGGTTTAATAAGCTATCCCCTCAACTCATGTTACTTAATATCTTGAAAAACTTTCAAAAGAATTTTCAAAAAAAAAAAGGGGTTAGTGGTTAAATTAGAACGAGTCCATTCAATTGGTGGTTTTAATATAATCATATTCTCCAATTCTACCTAATGCCAACTCTAATGTTTTTTTCAAATATAAAGAAACCAAATTTTCCTTAATTCTGAGTAGAGTCTTAGTATTTTATGTGTTAGGGTTTAATACTAATCAAATTAAGGAATATGAAAATAAAAAATTTAAGCTCAACAAAATGTGTATTTGAATTAAGTATCTTTTTAATACTTCTGCTTAGCTTGTCTTAAGGGCGCATACTGGTAGATCTTTAAGGGCAACCTCAATGATCAATGTGAGGTATTGTCTCTTATGGAGTTTTACATGAAAATGATCTAAGGTAGATCAAGTTGATGTAGAAGGGCTTGAAGTGGCACACGCAATGTTAGGTTGTAAACATACCCAAAGAGACATGCCAAAACATTAGGTTATGATATGAATTATGATGTGAGAGGTCATAAGGATCATTACTGTATGTTGCATAACTAGCCTAAAAGTAAAGATAAATAAGGTAATTGTATGTTTTACTTATTTTACATTTAAACACAAGTGATTATATATTATTTAAACTTGCGCATGTGGTTGTGTGTTATATGTTAGGCTTCTACTCACCTTTACATTTCTTTTTACCCAGCTACAAGTTAAAATTATGTTTATGGAGAGTATATGAGTTATGAAAACTTTGTCAGTTATGAGAGCACTAGATTTAAGGATTGGGGTAATAGACATTACTACCAAGATGATGGTTATTGAGACTATTATTATGATGAAAGTTAACAATATTAAGGATAGTATTGAGGATTGAAATGAGAACCATTGTTGAGACTTGTTTTATTTTGCAATTGTTGTTGGAATTAAGTCTTGATTTCATTCACGTCATTTCCATTAAGAGAGATAAGAGAGTTATTTAATTTTATTAGTACTTATACAGCATTTACTAAGGAGTTTAGATATTATGAAATTTGAAGTCTAAGAAATTACTGGTATTAATGGTTATTACTGGCAAAATTTGAGATGTTTAGTAGCAGTTCTAGAGCCTAACGTATCAATACAGGCTAGGAATAAGTGGCGATTTGTAGTGTTTTGGGTTATAGGGCATTACAGATTAAATGGTATTAAAACTTAGGTTAAATTATCTATAGAATATTTAAGTGATGAATCACTAGAGAAGAGAGACAAATTAGGAATGGGTAGAATTTAGGATCGAAGTAATAGTAATTCAGCTTAAGGTCTTTTGCTTTCTTCGATGTTTGTATTTCACTAAGTATTTTGATGGGAATCAGCCTCCAACCATATCCAAGCCAAGGCCTTTCAATGCTTGCCAAGGCCAAGCTATAGCCAGAAGGATGAGGGGGAAAATAAACATTCAGCATCAACTCTGTTATCAGCTGAGGTGTCGAGAAACTGCAAGGCTGAAGACGTGAGAGTAAAGAACTACTTAGCACGACACCGAGAGACTTGTGCTGACTAAACCTAGAACTCAGTAATTGTGGGTCGACCTCTTTAATGTCTTAGCCAAGCTACGCAAGAGTTCAGG
This sequence comes from Lumnitzera littorea, assembly GCA_024138015.1. NCBI lineage: Eukaryota > Viridiplantae > Streptophyta > Magnoliopsida > Myrtales > Combretaceae > Lumnitzera > Lumnitzera littorea. Next base: position 38,036,012 of record JAMXBB010000007.1, on the reverse strand, counting down.
GACTTCTTCCTAAACCCGTACATCAACTTGTCGACCCCGACCGATTCAGATACTACTACTCCTAAGATATGCCGAGCGACTGCATGTCGAATTCTGTAAGACGTATAATTTTGTATTCTTGTATATGTTTTTCCTTATTTTATTTGTGGGCCCGATTCTTTAGGGTTTAAGGCCTTATACATTATTTACAGTTTTGCTATTAGGGTTTAGGACTTGCTATAAATAGCAACATTTATACTAACATACAAATAGAGATACGTAGATATAGACATATACAAAAGAGTGAAACTTTCCTTTTTCGAGCAAGGCTGTGCTTGAGCTAATAGAGCTTGCATTGCCGAATTATTGAGTGTCATTTACTCTCTTTAATCTCTCTCGCGTTCTTATCAATCTTATTCTTAGGATTGTAGTGAACCCCCTTCATTTGAATCAGTTAGTGAGTTATATCTAACCCTTATTTGAATCCTAAGCAACATTTAGTGTTCATCAGTTGTATCAAACTCTATTTCGTGCTTAAACCCCTGATTGTGTTTATGTCTTGGTGAGTTATATCCATTCACATTCACCATAAAAAACCTTCTTATTCATCATACCCATTTTCTTTTGAATACCCATTCCAAATTATCGACCCACTACCATTCTAGATTGATCCTTATCATATTGGTATCACAACTTTGGAGAGACACTTGTGTTAGTGTTCTTCAAAGTAGATTTGTGGTACTAACATTTATGCTAATTATTGTTCTATAGTGTAGCATACTATTCATAGTAGTCATAAGTAGTTGCAAAAGCTGAGTAGTGGTTGTTTCTAGGTTACTATAATTGTGTTTTGTTGTTTGTTCAATTCTCTAGTCAATTACTATACGAACAAGAATGTCAGAGGATAGTGTTAACAACACCGGTGATAGTCATCGCGGAAGCTTGAGGCAAGATACTGACAAATTGGAACACTAGATCTAGAATCTCATTGACTTTATTCAAGAGCTTACTAATTTAGTCAGAGGCTGCAAATGTGATGGCCAAAAAGAAAGAAGGGAGAGCATACTCACAAGTGGAAGTAGTTCTAATGAACTTGATCATGATGAGAGATAGTCGAGAAGAGCTGCCCAGCCAAGAAGAAGAGAAAAACATCCAGTACCGAAAAGGAGAAATGAAAGGAGTGTTGACTCTAAAACAAATCAAGAAGCTTGGAGAAGAGAGCCTAGGCCAAGAAGGAACATGGCCAAGTAGAGCTCTAATAGAAGTGGCCAATCCGAGGTAAGCTAAGCAGCTCGGAATGCAAGGGAAGAACCACAAACACCTAGCCGAGAACTTGATAATGTCAAGCTGAAATTGCCAACCTTCTATGGAAGTAGCTGACTTGAATAGAGTTCCTTAACTAGGTTCCCCGAGTCAAGAAATTGTTTGAGTTCTACGAATGTGATGATCGAACAAAGGTTAAGCCAGCTTCACTATACCTTATTGAATATGCGAGTCTTTGGTGGGATAAGCTAATTACTAAGCAAGATGCTAAAGGAGAAGAGTCGATCAAAACTTGGAGGCTCATGAAAAGATTGATGAACCAATGCTTTGTGTCGACTTATTTCAAGTAGGAGATGTTCCATGCTTTCCAACACCTGAGGTAAGGTCGAAATACTGTTAAAGAGTATTTGCAAGAGTTTGAGACCTTAATGATGAGATGGGAGATTGCCAAGCCATAGGACCGCACCATTGCTAGATTCCTGAGTGGGCTTTGAGATGACATTACTAACATAGTTGAATTATAGCCATTCAACTCTCTGGATGAGCTAATCAATTTAGCATTGAGAATTGAGAGACTAAGGAGAAGAAGACATCAAAGGCCGAGTAGTCGACCTCAACAAGGCAACCCCGAGCCTGAGAGGTATGTCGAGAGAAGGCAAGAAAAGAAGATGGAGAAAGGAGAGCCTAGCCGACCAACCTATGCCGAGAAAAAGATTGCTGAGAAAGAGAAGTCACCAGGTAACCAGACCCAAGAAGTGAAATGCGTGCTTAAGCTATGGACATATTGCGTCCCAATGCCTGAATTAGAGGATCATGGTCTTGAAGGGCAAAGGGCCTGAGGCTTAAATCGAGAGTTAGAGTAACAAGAGCTTAGACGACTAGTTGATAGAAGAAGAAATCTATCTCAAGGACCTGGATAAACTCTTAGCTATGGCCATGCGAGCTAACCTGAAGGTAGATCTCAAACAAAGAGAAAATTTATTTCACATGTAGTGCTTAGTGAATGGGAAGACCTGTTCCCTAGTTATTGACAGAGGCAGCTATACCAACATCATTTCTACTGAGTTAGTAGAAAAGATGAAATTGCCGACCTACTCGTACTTCTAACCTTATGGACTAATGGTTTAATGACAAAGGTATGGTTGATGTACATAAAAGAGCGCGGATCACATTTAAGGTAGGGTAGTATGAGGATGAGATTGACTTCGACGTAATGCCTATGAATGCCGCAAACCTACTTCTTGGCTAACCATGGGAGTTTGATTAAAAAGCGATCCATAACGGATTCCTTAACACTTATACTGTTCGGAAGGATGGAAAGAGCTATCTCTTAACCCCAATGAGTATTGAGGAAATCTAGAGACACTTGGCATCCATGCTAAAACAAAAAGGGAGAAGGAGCTTATTCGGCATCCCGACCCGAGCTCAACACTTAACTTCGAAGATGACTTCCTTTTAAACCCATGGTAATGATAGGAATCAACCTCCGACCATATCTAAGTTGAGGCCTTTCAATGCTTGTTGAGGTTGAGCTATAGCCAAAAGGATGAGGGGGGAAATAAACACTTAACATCAACTTTGTCATTAGCCAAGGTGCCAAGAACTGTAAGGCTGAAGATGCGAGAGTAGAGAATAACTTGGTATTGTACCGAGAGACTCGTGCCGAAAGAATCTAAAACTCAGCAATTGTGGGTTGACCTCTCTGGTGTCTCGGCTAAGCTATACGATAGTTCAGGGACTCCTTCCTGAACCCATACATCAAATTGCCCACCCCGTCCGGTTCGGATGCTATTACTCCCAGGACATACCGAGTGACTGCATGTCGACTTTTGTAAAATGCATAGTTTTGTATTCTTGTATATGTTTTCCCTTATTTTATTTATGGGTTTGATTCTTTAGGGTTTAAGGCCTTGTATATTATTTATAGTTTTGCCACTAAGGTTTAGGACTTGCTATAAATAGCAATATTTGTACTAACATACAAACAGAGATACATAGATATAGACATATACAAAGAGTGAAACTTTCCTCTTTCGAGCAAGGTTGTACTTGAGCTAATAGAGCTTGTGTTGCCGAATTATTAAGTGTCATTTACTCTTTTTAATCTCTCCCATGTTCTTATCAATCTTATTCCTAAGATTATGGTGAACCCCCTTCATTTAAACTAGTTAGTGAGTTATATCGAACCCTCATTTGAATCTTAAGCAATATTTAGTATTCATTAGTTGTATCAAACTCTATTTCGAGCTTAAACCCCTGATTGTGTTTGTATCTTAGTGAGTTATATCCATTCACATTCACCACCAAAAACCTTTATGTTCATCATACCCATTTTCTTTTGAATACCCATTCCAAATTACTAACCTGCTGCCATTCTGGATTGATCCTAATCATATTTACTCTACTTCTGCTCCTATATAATCTTTATATTTCTTTTCTTAGAAGTTTAGTTGTTTATCTACTTTTCATTCTTATACCTCTTGTAAAATGCCACATAGGAGAATCCCTATGCTTAATAACAACACTAGAACTAAGCAAGATGCCCTAGTAGAGAGAAATACAAGAGGGCAGCAATAAGGTGGTCAAGTCCTACCGATTGACTTTGCCATGCAAGGTGGTTAAGTACCAAAGAATAGATAGTTTCCCCCAAAGGTCAAGGTCATAAGGTAGTGGATAGTATCTAATTGCTTTATACTATGAAAAACATGTTAAGGGTGTTGGTAAGGTAATAGCAAGAATAGTTCATCATATACAAGTTTGTTAGGTAAAGAAACCTCTTTAACCTCAAGAAAGAGAATGCAATTGAAGTGCAACATTGGATGGAAGAAGTAGACAGGGTCTTTATTGCTTTTATAGTGTTAGAAGAAAGAAAGGTTAGTTATGCAACTTATATATTAAGGGGCATAACAGCTTGTGGTAAACTAGTGATAATAGATTGGTTAAGGGGTTAGTTAATCAGTAGAGATTGAAAGACCTATTCTATGAGAAGTACTTTCTAAATAGCGTGAAGGATGTTATGGAGAATGCATATTATAATTACTAGCATGGCACTAATTCCATCATTAAGTATGAGGTAAAGTTGAATTGCCTGTTCTAATTTTTGTCAGAAGTTATTTAGACTAAGGATTGATCATGGGTTCATCATTTCCTAAGAGGGTTAGAGGCAAACTTACAATATGAATTGAGTTCTTTCTAATTGATGGCTTATGCAAATGTTGTGGAAAGATTTAAATGGTTAGAGTAGTGCATAAAAAGAACAAAGGAGTAGAGGTCCCATAGGGCAATCGTAACTCTTGGTAAGAAGCTTAAGCCAAGCGTCACACATTAAGATAGGGGTAAGAGACCTATGCAACAAATGCTACTGGCTAAACCTATGGCCATTCTAATTAAGCCATTCCAGCCTAAGCTAGCCTACCCATTCTTGCCTCTACCTCAAACCTTAGTGGTAGTCGTAATGTGGAGATGTTCACAATATATAGGGCCTCATGAGTTGAGCTACTGTAGTTGACTAGAAGGGGCTTGTTCCTCATGTGGTAAGGTTAGGCATTCTAATGGGACATGATATGAGAAATCCATTTTATAGATCTTTTTCTACATTTACAAACAAAGAGGCCATGGGAGGGGTTAATTGTGGGGTAGTAGGAGGACAAATAGCTATATTTCTATAATAGGCTCTAGTGTAGCACTCAATAAGGGCACAAGTTAGAGCACCATTGATCAGACCTTAGGGACTAAGACAGAGAGCTTCAACTCGAGTGTTTTCTTTTTAATAGCAAAAGCACCAAGAATATCTAATGCATTTATGTAAGGATATGATTTAAAACTTAAGTTGATGTGTGATCCTTTGAGTGTTGGTACTCATTTAGGAGTAAGAGTGGTGCTAGATCAACTTTGTAAAGATGTACACATATAAGTTTAAGGATGGATGTTACCAGTAGATTTATGGGTTTTAAACATGATGGACTTTGATGTGATACTTAGAGTAAATTGACTATGCAAATATCATGCCACCATAGATTGTCATAACATGTTGGTGTATTTTGATCCCCTAGGAGAAGAGTGGTTCTTTTCAAAGTTAAAAGTTCAAAAACCAGTAGGTTTTCCTGCATATGAATTATGCAGTAAAGGCAAGTTGGCTGCCATGACCATAAAGGCAAGTGAAGGCAAGAAAGTTAAAGAAGTTTCAATAGTGAATAGGTTCATAGATGTGATCCTAGACGACTTACCTGGTTTACCACCAATCAAAGAGATCGAGCTTAGTATCGATTTAGTACTGCATACTAAGCCGATTTTAAAGTTTACATATTGAATGGCATAAGTGGAATTAGTAGAATTAAAGACTCAATAAGAAGAATTGTAGGGGAAGGGTCTTATTAGGCCTAATATGTCGACATGGGGCATATTGGTGCTTTTTGTAAAGAAAAAGGGTAGCATCATGAAGTTATACATTAGCTATAGGAAGTTAAATAAAGTAACCATAAAGAAATGAGTATCCTCTCCCCAAAATTGACGACTTGTTCAATCAGTTGTAAGAAGCTTAGGTATTCTCCAAAGTTGATATGAGATTAGGATACCATCAACTAAGGATCAAAGGAGAAGATATTTAGAAGCTGGCATTCAAGACTAGCTATGGTTTGCATGAGTTTTTAGTGATGTTGTTTGACCTGACAAATACACCATCAGCATTCATGGATCTAATGAACAAAGTCTTTACTCTTTAAAGATTCCTTAAACAAGTTTGTGGTCATTTTCATAGATGACATCTTCATATATTCTAAAAGCAAAGAAGAGCAAGAAAAGCATTTGAAGATAGTGTTGAATAGGTTATAGGCAGAGAAACTATATTCTAAGTTCAAGAATTGCGAGTTTTTGCTTGAGTAGGTATCTTTTCTCCAGCACATTAATAATTAAAGAGGGTATTTTGTTAGCCTATAAAACGTTAAAGTGGTGGTGGACTGGCCTAGTCCCCAGATAGTTACTAAAATCATAAGCTTTTTGGTATTGCAATCTCACTTTCACTAATGTCATGCATAAATAAAAATTTTCCCCTTTTTAAAAATAATAGAATACTATACTATCAATTGACTTACTTGCAAACAGAAATAGTTGAACTTTAGTAGAAGCCATGAACTAATGGTAAGCATACCGGTTTATTGGTAGCATAGGTAGAGTAACTAGGGTCATATTTTGTGATGAAGGAAAGAATAGAAGTTAGAAAGATAATTAAGTACTAGATCCAATTATTTCTACTCTAATCTAGGCAATCAATTCAACAATTTCAAAAGACAAAGCATGCTAAAATAGAAGGAAAAACTACAATCAAATTAAGCATGGATTTTAGCAATTTCTTAGTATTGGGATGTGAATTTCTCTATAGAAAAATGTATGAGTAACAAGTAAACAATTATCTGAGATCGTTATAATTATGCTAGTAGAGTATTTATGATAGTTTAAACATGGAATTTACTTAGACTCATAGAATTTATCTTACTTTCATTTCATAAATTCTATCATGTAGCAGGACTATTGTATTATCAATCTCTCATCTACACTATCAACTAATTATTCAAGTCCCATTGCTACTTAAATAACTATGTTAAAATTAATTTCTCATCCTAACCAATCTTAGCTTGGGGTGAGTATAAGGATTTGAGCTTTAATTCTCAAGAATTACCCATTCAAATTAGGAATCCCAGGTTCTATTTAGGGTTTTTGAATCCTATTACAGTATTTAGACCCTATTAGAATAACAAGGGGGAATGCCCAACATGTAGGAACCATTATCTAGCTTAACATTAGCCCAACACTCGAGTTATACCTAATTAGACCATAAAACTAAGTAAAATTTCAAGTTTACACTATCATAATACAAGAACATCAATAACCACAACTACTTCATTATGTTTATACACTACTCATAAGCATAAAGCACTATTCACCACATTTGTAGAGGACAAGCATTCAATACATAACAAACGTGAACATGAAAATAAACATTACATTAAACATGGAAAAATATGAGAAACATTACAAAATTGAGCTCCTTAACCTCAACAATGGAGTTCCTCAAATTTTTCCTAACAATATCTATGGATGCAATGGAAATCTACAGACTCAAATCTTGAAAAGAGCTAAAATCCACTAAAACTCTAAGCTATAAGCATAAAACTACAAGGAAAAGCTATGGAAAACATAAAAATACCCTAAAATTAGCCTAAGATAACCTAAAGAAGAAGAGAGTGGTGGAACTAAAGCCTTAAACCCTAAAATGTAAATGAAAAATTTACAAAAAATGAAGAAGAAGAAGAAGTTTTTACATTAGGGCACTACCGGCATGACGGTATATTGCTACTGTCACAATAGTGGACAACTATCATCCATAACTTCTCTTCTTTCTTCAATGAAACTGGGCATTTTTGTTTCAAGGGTCCAACATACCGTCATGCCAATATAGTCTACTCTATGTGATACTTACAAGCATTTTATTCCTAATACCAACAAGTGTACCAACTTAACGATTATCACCTACCAAAAGGATGATAGTTAGATACCATTAAGCCGATAGTTCTAACTTTGTGTTTTCTTTCTTTTCTTCATTTCTGGCTTTTTAAATGGGACTACCATCACATGGTAACCCAAGGGGCTTGCAACATCAAACATAGAAAGCTTAAATTATTTAAATATATACTACTTTTGAGACACAAAGAATATGAATTAAACTTGTGTTGAGAAATTATATGTGATTTTAATGAAAATCCATACACTTTGACTCAAAAATCTATTGAATCACGTATAGTTATTAGAGAAATCCTTCAAATAAGAGTGTGTTTGCACACACTTATCAGTACCCGCAACTTTATAACTTGCTTATCCTTAAGCAAACATAAACCACTTGTAAAATAATGGAAAAAAGATGGACTCTTTGCTTTTTGGTTGTTAAGTCTTTCCTCTAGTTTATACATATTGAGTTATGCATTTTTTAATTTAGCTTTTGGCAAGCAATTAATTGTTCATAAAAGTTAAGTAAATGGTTGAGTATGCCTATACATATCTAAGATAATTAACGAATTAATCCATGGTTCATAAAGTTAAGTCTCTTATTTAACTCAAGATCAAATAACCTAAGATCAAATAAGTTGTCACAAAAGAAGAGAAAGGCCCGTACAATTTATAAATTGATCAACATGTATATAACCTCAATCCTTCTTTTAAGCCAACCCTAATGTAGAAAAAATGACAAAGTTGGATTGTTCTTTACTCAGATCTCTAAAAAATTTTCAATTTTCTTACTTATGGCCATATTTTGCTCATGCAACCTAAACTTTTATTCAAGGAAGCTCTTTATTCCTCAACTTTTCCTTGAACGAACGCTAGGGGCTCGTAAACCCACTCCAAAAGATGAACTAAGCACTCATTGGATGCCTTTGATGTTCACTGGTGCTTTCTTTTTCTTTTCTATTTTTGTTTTTGGTCAACTTTACCCCCAGATTCTAAATTTTGGCCTATTTTCATTTTATTTTTTATTGGGAAATCCTTTTCAAGACCAAAACAATTTCAAGATCTTCTCCAATACTATACTTAGCCACTTGGAAATTCAAAGAGCACGATACATGGAAATCAACTTTCTAAAAAGTAAACACCTAACTCTAACTAGGGGTACCATCTTATTCTCAACTCATGAATCTAAAGTTAAATACAAAGAGTAACAATCTAATCTAAAAATTTAATCCATTAATTCTTGAGTAATGTAAAAAAGTTCACTCCATTTGTTCCTTATTCATGAACATAATAAAAACAAAAATTACTTGCTCTTTTTCAACACAACTTAGCAATTTCAAGAAAATAAAATAGACTCGACAACTAAACACTTAGTACAAATATAATATTAGTTCAGCAAAGTGCAACCATAACTTCAATCCACTCCATATATTCCCTACCTGCAACTTCAATTTCTCATATAATTTCAACTTATCATCAAATATAAATTAAAAAGGCAGGGTTTGAATAAGAATACCTTGGGGGATTAAGCTAAGCTGCTTTGTCATGATTTCTTTTTGTTCTTTAAGTCCTCTTAGAGCTAACCTCAACCCTCTTTTAGTATCTGTATAGGAACAAAAATTGTCTCTAAGTAACTTACTTGGCTATTTTCTCAAAACATATAACAAAACTAGAAAAACTTGAAGGAAAGTGCATGAAGATAAATAAAAATCTAGTGGGTTGCCTCCCACCCAGTGCATGGGTTTTAAATCCTCAATCGAACCATAGATTTCTCTACTATGATCCTATGGGAATATGTCTCATTTACACATATCTACAACTAATAAGGGAAGCTTTCTTCTCTTCGTCACTCCATTTCTCTTCATCTCAGCTCCCCTAAGTTTAATAAAAATAGGTTTTGATATGGAGAAAATATTTAGATAAGTACCGTCTCGAACTCTACAATATAACATGTGGGCTCTTGGCATTCCAACTTTGGCTCAATCTCTTCAAACCAGTTGGTTGGTGTAGACACCTTATTTTTGCCATCCTTAGGATTCTCTTTTACTTATTGGGCTAGATTTAACAAATTATCATTATTTTGAAGGAAAAATAGAAAATGATAATAATAAAAGTGTCAAGTCAAGTTAAGTCATTTAGGGTCGGATCAAACAAACAATATTTAGAATTTAATAAATTCCAAGTCTTTAAATAGTTAGGCTTCATTAAAAAATATTTTTTTAGCCCAATATAAAGCGGATTTTTATCTAAAAAGACTTAAGAATTATTAAATGGGTTAGCATATATTTTAGGCTAAATTAAGATGGACTGAATTGGGCCTAAGATAGAAAGCTTAAATAAATGTAGGGTTTATAGAAACTTGATCATAGACTAGATTATATCTTGAATGAATTTAATAAATCCAAATCAAGTATTATCGTATCCTTTGAATATTAGATTTGTTAAGATTGAATCTCCATAATAAAAAGATCTAAAAGATTCAAGTTTATGATTTATAAATAGTAGTTTTTAGCTGTAAAAATTTTTAAGTTTTTCACTCACACACACAATCATCCCCTTCCTTCTAATCTACACTTCCTACATTCGAACATAATCTACACTTCCTACATCTAGATTACTCCATACATGTTTACCTACAATCAGCTCACTCTTACGTACACTACATACTCTCACAAACACTATACTGTCCTCACAATTACACTTCATGTCCCATCACACACAACAGACCCCATGCAACACTTATCACAGATAAAACATGACCCACTCATTATCACTTACGCACAATACTAATGCAACATACACACGATCATAGTTTCTCATGTTTGCACAATACACATATGCATCTAGTTCTTCACTCACACATAACTCACACACAAATAGTCACACATAGATTACGTCAAAACAACACATACTGTAGCAACCCTAGGAGGGGTCTAGTAGTATTGCCTAGAATTTCTATATCACGTGTGCACCCATGATAAGAAAATCGCCTTGTAAGTTAGAAATTGCAAGACTCTAAATAGTTATTTACTAGAGTCTTCAATTTTAGTTCATTGATTCATTATATAATACAAATAATTATGGATATTCATTTTTCCATAATTCCTCAGAATCGTAGAGAATCGATATCCCTTACCAAAATAATGAAATAAGATAGACAATTTTAGAAAATTCTAAACTTACTAAAGATACTAAACTTAATTGAGACATTAGTCGTTTTTCAGAGCATTTCGAATTAACTACACAAGCTTTTCATCATACTGATTCAATGGTAGCACTCTGCACTCGATTCTTATTTCATTCCCAACTATCGATCAATCTGCAAGGAAAAGAACTGTTAGGGTGTAAGCTTATGCTTAATGAGATAATTACCCTCATCAATACCACATGGCAAAATTTATTGGATGTACAATCATATGAATGCATGAACAATCAGTATGCCAAACAACGCATGCAATGGCCTAGGAACTGCATACAACTCAGAATTACGCCCCCTATAGTCGGAGTTTGGAGATAATTAACCAACCCAAACCAAAATCCGGGTTCTAGACCTTGGGTTTTAATTCATTAGCACTATTGTGTTTAAGTCAAAACAAAACTAAGTATATATCTACATATATATACTTTCACTATCGAATAATAAATCATATTTTCAAAATCTCAAGTCTAGTGGTGTGGTGACCTCTGCAATCCACAAACACACGCCCTAAACAGAAGCCACAAGACTCGGCCCCTCGCCAACGATTGGCGTCTCCCGACACTTAGTAAGCCTATCAACTTAGGACAGAGACTCAATATATACGATGACATAGCTAATGCCCAATCCTACAGAAAACTCGTATTCCTGTGAGTCTCTTCCCATCTTTTGCGTGAAGCGGTAGTCGGTGTTATCCGTATGCAATATGGGGTATGCATGATTCATTTTGATTTCTTAACCGTATAAGTGATTAACTCAATTTTCAAGGTGATTAGACAATTTCATTCCATACAATTCACATGTATATATAATGCAAACAATTCCCATTATTAAATATAATTAACAAGTCATCGTATTCATCCACAAATTCATACACATGCATTTCCCATATCCAACAAGCATCCAAATTTATATATGTAAGTTTAGGTGCATCTATTCTACAAGCACAATCAAGTAAAGAGTCATCGAGAATTTACTCACTTAGCTATGCGGATCAATCAAAATAATCTGGGATAGGTCGTCTTCCCAAAGCCAAGTCTCTTGCACATCGCAAATACGATACTATAAGGATTTGAATTAAAACCTAGAAAACTAAGCTAAAACCCTTTAAGTTATACTTTTGACTTGGTTTCATAATTTTTCCCGGTTTTACTTAAAAGTTCAATCGCGTATAACTTTCTCGTTTTAGATCCGATTTTTATGATCTTATAGTCAATCTTTATCATTTTCAAGTGTACTTTAACGTGGTGAGGTTAGTTTTTTGAAATGAGGCATACAATTCTGTCCATAGGTCAGAACAGTAGCGTTCCTCATGTGTTGGAGTGCTTTTGGGCCTTGTTTGGTAAATAGGCTTTTTGATAATTTGAGAGATTCTTTGGGCTTGGTCTTAAGATTTTATCCTAAGCTTAAAATACTCCTTGAGATTAGATTTACAACATTGATTTATATTCCTAAGGCTAACAACCACTTCATGGGCCCTTTAGTGGGCTTAAGTTGTCAAATGGGCTTGTTTTTTGTTCAAACTAAAGTTAATGACTTTGGTGGGCTTATAGGGCCTTAGGTGGATTTCTTATGGGCTTCAAAACAACCTCTCTTAATGTTTTAAAGTGCTGGTTAGAATTTTATTGAAGGCCCAACTTAGAGTTTTAGGCTTGTTTTGAGAGTTTTAGGCTCGGTTTTGAGTTTTAGGCTTTGTATACTTACTATACTTGCTTTAGTTGACCTTTTCACTTTGTTCATTCACTTTTATCATATTTTTAAGTGTCTCTTACCCATGTTCCAGATCTGGTCATGATGATTCCAAGGGGTTCTCGCTTGGTTTTTTAACTTGTTTCATCATTTCCTTAAGTTTAGGTGTTAGATTATGCACTTAAACTACTTGTATCCAAATCTTAACTCAACTTTTCTTCCATAAGATGATTCTTTAACTCATGCTCCATACAAAAAAATAGAAGATCTTATACTTAATACAACTTCCATATCATAGCTCGTGTCATAGAAAGTTGGTTTCTTCATAAAACTTCATATGATGGATTTTTCCTTAACTTAAATCTAAATTTGAGCATGTTTAACTTAACGGAAATAAAATCAACATTCAAATGACCTTTGAACCCTCACGTCCAACATGTTCATCTTCCATTCAAGTTCTTGTTTCAAGATTTTCTTAACTTAAAATCTTCCATTCAAAGTCTTAAACAAGTCTCTTTACAAAATACCAACTTTACATGCTCATATTTCAACTTCATGTAAAGGTTTCATGAGTTTGTCGTTAAAATGGTTTTTGGTGTTATAACAACTTAAACCTTACTTATATCTTCAAGAAATCAAAGTCTCCTAACATAAATACTAACCCATATATCACAAGAAACACTTACTCGTCCTTAAAGCAAAGTATGGTGGTTATGCACTAAGGTTCCACTTAAGCTCTTAACTTTGCTTCCTCCTTTTTGCAACCTTTTGAAAACCTGAGTTGTTTAGTCCTGTGGAATGAGGTTTATGGAAGGTTCTAATGGTTTTAAAAGAGCTTAGATGTTGGAACAAAGTGACACAAGATAAAGAAATGGGAGTGCCGTGAGTGGGACTTAAAAGTGGCAGCCAAATGGAGGATTTTTGTAGGGTTGAATTTCTTCTTTTGATTTGTGTTCAAAGTGAGAGAAAAGGAAGTGAAAATGAGAGTGAAAGAGGGAGAGAGTGGCAGATTTTGTATGACAAAAGAAGTGTGTGCAAGAAGCTTTAATTGATTGTCTTGTAGTTTATACAAAAGTCAACAATTGCAACTATTGATGATGTAAGCATTAAAGGGTGAATAGTAGTGTGTAAGAGAAAGTGATTGATGGTTGAAAGACAAGAGTATGGCCCCCATTTCCTCCTTATTTAAATCTAACATTTAATGTCCTTTAGGGTCTTGGAATGGTCTTGTCTCATTTAATGAATTTGAGCATGTGAAATCTTGTGAAGAATTGTCCATATGTAGTATAAGTGAAGAGGTGATAAGGAAAATGTCTTATCACTAGAATTTGATAAGTTATCAATTGATAAATGATTCCAACTCTCAATTGATAAGCCATCTAAGGTGATTGGTTGGTCTACTTATTGATGTGTAAGGCTTAGATATAAAGATAAGGGCATGGTTTTATAGGAAATTGTTCTAGGATTTTCATCTTGCATTGTTTTGTACTTTATAATTCAATTCCTATAAGATTGTGAAATTTTCTAAAGTTGAATAAAATTATTCAAATTAGATTATCGATTAGCAACTTAGGGTCAAAATCCCCTAATTGTTTTAGGGTTTAAGGTCTTAGGTGAGTTTAGAGGTCGTAATTATTTAAGCTTAGGTTTTCTCAATAATTGGTTTTTGAATTGAAAAATTTTAATGTGTTTCTAAACGTAAACTTAAGTTTTTAGTTTAGTTGATCGTTGGGAACGTTCGAACAGTACTTTTAATTGAATCATGGGCCCACTAAAAGTAGGGTTTATATTTATCAATTGATAGGTTATTTAAGATGATTGGTTAGTTTACTTATTCATGTACATAAATCTTATGCATGAAGATAAGGAGATTGTTTGATTTGAAATTCTTTTGGAGTTTGTCTCTTAAATTGATTTGTAAGTTATGATTTAATTTTTATAAAATTATGAAAATTTCTAGAATTGAATAAAATTATTCAAATTAAATTCTTAATTAGCCGCTTAGGGTTACAAGTCCTTAATTGTTTTAATGTTTTAGGTTTAGAGTCTATGGTTCTCATATTCGAGTTTTATCAATAATAGGGTTTTGAATTGGAAAATTAAATTCTTTTTTAAATGTAAACTTGGATTCTTAGCTTAGTTTATCCTTGGGAATATTTGAGAAGTGTTCTTAGTTGAATCACAAATTTGCTAAAAGTAGGGTTTACAATTTATCCATACGTAACATAACTTATAAGTGAAAATAAGGGAATTGTCTTATATGAAATTCTTTTAAGGTTTGGTTCTCGAATTAATTTGTAGGTTGTGATTTACCTCTTAAGAAATCTCCGAGTTTTCTAGAGTTAAATAAAATTTATTGAAATTATATTTTTAATTATTTATTTAGGGTTATTAGTCTCTGATTATCCCAAGGTTTAGGGTTCGAGTGAGTTTAAATATATTTTAGGGTTTTTCACCAACTCGGGAATAATTTATTTACACTTAAGAGCTTAAGGATCAATTGGCTTAGTTATTTAGGAACACTGCTTTATTATGCAACATATATATATATATATATATATATCATATGATAGATTAAGAAAAGGAAATTGCTTAATAATATATTTATATATATACATATTGTGGGGCTACTTATGTACGTAAGTAAAATAATTTTTTGTAACTTTATTAATTTATTCCTTTAACTAGCTTAGTTTTATTGTTTATTATTACTTGAAATAATCCTTAATTCGTTTGTTATTAGTTTTATATGATTTCCCAAAATTATTGATAGTTTTATTGATTTATGGCTTTTCAAGCGTTAAGATAATTTTATAGAGTTATAAAAAATTTTATGATTTGATATTTACGGTTTCTATTAAGTTTAGGTTTACATTTTTAAAAGTATGCGTATGTAGGGATTGGGGTTTTCTTGCATGATTAGGGTTTCCAAATCATATAATTAGGTCTTTCAAGTTCGTTTTAAGTTCCAAGTTCAAAATTTTAGTTGGTTTTCATTTTATGTAGTTTTGTCGACTTAGGGAAATGTCTACGACACTCAAGTTTGACATTATGTTTAGAAGATTAAATTTACAGAGTCTATACATACATACGTCCAGCTATACATGCTACAAGGCAGTCCACTTCACACTCATGAACACTTATACGAACAAAACATTTTTACTGCACGTCCAATAGTCCAATCATATGCCCAGCACATCTGCACGACATGAACAGTCCAATCTGCTCATACACACACGGTGCAAGCCTAATCCAAGTCCAACACTCACGTACACAATCTAACCTACTCAAGTAATTGGGTAGATCATTTTAGTTATTTATTTTATTTTTACTAACTTTATTTCACTAACTTGTTTTTTCTTAGTCTAGAGTATTTGATAATTTTAACATAAACTATATGTCATGCATTTTTGCAATATTTTAGAAAAATTGTAATTTTTTAGTTAAATTGCATGTTTTTATTAAAATTACATTTTTTAGAAATAGTTGCATAATGTTAGATATCTCTCATATATTTTAATAATAACAAAAGGGTTAAATGCTAATGAATCATTAAGAATGCAAGCATAGAGAAGCTCTTTTAGAAAGTTTAATTTCGTAAAACTAAGTTGTATTCAGAAGCTTTAAATTGATTGAATATAGGCTAGTCTAAAAATCTTTAAAGAATAATTCGAAAGCTTTTATAAAAAGAATTTGTACAGTACTTTAGAAGCTTATTCAAAAAGTTAAAAAAAAAAGGTTAATATTCTTCAAAAACTTGTTCAAAAAATAAGTCTAGAAGTATATGTTGAAAATAGCTTTAAATCAGATTCAAATTAATCAAGCCCTAACTCTACTAGATTGGGTGTATTAACAAAATACACTTAATCCAATGTCACTCAAGATGGAATTAAGATCCTTAGGAATTATCTTTGAGCAAATTAATTTTTTGAGACAAAAAATCAATATATGCACAAATATGGATAAGAATAAGGTTAAATCAGATTTTATGGAAATTCAAATGTTGAATATGGGTTTTATCCAAAAATTTCTAATAAGGCATATCATCTCAATAATTTTAAATCATAAGCAAATCTAGTGGTTACTAGTTAAAGGTTATCCGATTGAAGCAAGATAAGGAGAGTTGTTTTTTAAATTCAAATAACTGAGATCTTCTCAAAATATCCAATAATTATCTTGAAAACAGAAGTAAAGATAATCTTTATCTAATTAACCATTGGAATATTTATATATAAAAGAGAAAGGATTCAAAACATGTTCAAGTACCACTCGAGAAAAATCTCTTGCAAAAACAAAAAAAATTGAAATCAGATTATACCTTCTGAAAAATTACAAAAAGGACTTCATATATTACTTTAGAAAGTTCCACCAAAGCAAATTCTTCAACATTCATCATTTTTCTCTTGAGAGAAACTAATTAAGATTTATACTTTTATTCTCACTTGTAATTTATAATTCTTATTTGTTGTTTGAGTGTTGACACAAATACATTTATACTCTGTAGTTCTATATTAGCTTAGATTGTTGAGAGTTTAGATAGGCAAATAGAGTATTATAAAGTCCATGTATGACAAGTACTTGTAATTTTTGTGATTTGATTTAGTGGATCAAGTGAAACGACACTGATGAAGTAGATCGGGTCCTTAGTAGTGGAGTTGGAAGAGAGCAGTAAGCAGAAGGTCGAAACTTTATAAAATCTCTACCTAATATTCTCCTTCCTTACTCTTTTACCTTATTTTATTGTTGTGTATTAAATTATTAAATATCACTACTCATCAATATAAGTTGTTAAGAGGAGTAAATTTTATATTTTATATATCGAAAAAGTTTAAAAAATTTAAAGATATCAATTCATCCCCCTCTTGATATCTTATACGAGACCAGCACATATCTTCTCCAAGATTCATATCTTCGATAAAGATATGTATCTAGAATGCATATTTTAGTACATCTTGCATTTGCATTTAGGATTTAGAAAAATTAATTTTTGACACATAGTAGTTTTTTCTTTTTTCAAAAAATAAAAGTCTTATTTGGAGTTTTTAAAAGATTAAGTTAGTCAAGGGTTTTTTAAAATAGATTCATGAAGTTATATTTCTTTTTAGTTTTTTTTTTTAAATAATGAATTCATAGCTAACATAAATTTGGTTTGATTTTTTTTTTTAAAAAGAATCAATCCACTAACTCTTTCCTAAAAAACAAAATTATGTTGATTTGTTCCTAACTAGTAGGTATGTAGGTACCTCCAAGGCAAATATAAAAAAATTAAAAAAAAATTCCTTTTTTTGAAAATTATTAATAAAAATTATTAAAAACTCATTTTAATTACATTTTTGCATATATGTACATATTTTAGCATTTTTAGAATAATTATAGAAAATAAAAGCCCATTAGTTTTCTTATTTTTACATAGTGACTTAATCTTAGGTTAGCCTCCAAGTTTAAATTTTCTGATTTAATTTTTTTTAAATAATTTTTTTTAGAATATCTATAAATTAGTGGCTAAATTAGGGCTTTTCTAATCAGAAACCATAATTTCACTTTTTACTAATTTAATTAGTTGCTAACTCTAATTATTAAAAATATTTTTTAAACATTTTTAGTAAAAAAAAATTATTTTTCTTAATTTTATGTCAAATAACTTATATTAAGTAGACTAGACTTAATATAAGTTAAATTAAGGAAAACCGAAAAAGGACTCAACAAAATTAGCAACTCCATTAAGGATGCTAGTAGGTTAGCCATGTAAAAAAAAAAATAATTAATTGGCTTTCATTTTTTTATTTCTTTTATGTTTATATTATATTATAGTTGTACTAATTGGGTTTTAATTATGTAGGCTTCTAAGAAAAGCTTGGCCCAATGGGCCTGTTGCTAAAGATTTAGGGGTTTTTTCTTAAAATAAAAGAAAAAATCATTTGTGTGCTTAGATGTTATCGGATCTAGGTCACATTAGGAATTTAAAACAAGCTGCCATTGTGTAACTCTCGGGTTGTTAAGGTCTTTACCCCCGTCCGGTGGTGATAGGCAAGCCCATTTAAGTTTTAATATAGCCCACTAGGTTTTTCTCCAAAAACCTTTAAGGCTACAAAGCTTGAGACTCATAAACCTTACCCTTCTATATCATTATAGTTTTAATTAAAAAAAAAAAAAGAGTAGTCATTTTTAAATTATAGGAAAATTATGATTATTATAATCTACAGTTGGTTAGGCTTTCTTTTTCAAATAAAAGGGGAAATTAATAGAATCAATATCCTTATATATAAGTGTTCACAAGTTTTATTTTTTTTTTTTAAATCTTATTTTGATTCACTTATATATAAGTGTATTCTTGACCGTAGGTACATAATAATTCCTATAATTTATTAATTACCGACCCTTATTACATTACATGCGTATGTAGCATATTGCATTTTTTTTTTTTTTGTGTATATATATATATTGCTAACGCTTGTTGCCATATGACTATTTTCATTTTCTGTATTATATGCGTTTTTTTTTACATTGTCTCCTAATAGGTAAAAAGTAGTATAACTTAAAAGATTTGAAGGAGCTACAAAATTATTAATATCATATGTACCTTTATTGTAAATTTAATAGTTTTGTTGTAAATAGTTGTGTTATTTCATGTTTTATGTAATATAGACAATAAAAGTCAAGGTAGTATCATTCCCATGAAGCCTACCCTAGCCAGATCCATCAATTTTTATAGATATAGGATCTTTTTTTTTTTTTTTTGGAAGATTAGTTAGGAGTTTTTCTTTTCTAGTCCATTGTTTAGGCTTAATTTTATAATTATTAATAAATTTGCAGCTTCATTAAATGAAAGGTTTTATTGGTTGTGTAGTCATTTGCTCTTTTTTTTTTTTTATTTTTGCCTTTGACAATTGCCATGTAAACAAAAAGAAAATAAAATTAAAAAATGACAAAAAAAGGAAAAAAAGAAAAAAAAAACAACAAAAATTTTAATTCACAAAAATGTCTAAACTTGGGTCTTTGTAGGATTTTAAAGAAGCACTTAAGTAAGTAGGCCCTATTAGAAGCCCAATATTCACTCGTTCTAAAGCAAGAATGTCGACTCATGGTAGTGGAAACGTTAGCCAAATCGAGCTTCACCTGAGAATCGTAACCCTAGAAGAAAATATGATCAAAATGGCCGAGCAAATTCAAACTCTCACTCGAGTTATTGGAATTCTCAATGATCATCAAGCATCTCAAGTCAACCCGAATTGGAATGTAGAAGTGACCCCTCCCCCTAAATGGGAAGAAGCAAAATAAGTCACCAATACTGAGATGTGGAGGAAGGAGATTGAAGAAAAACACCGAGAGATGAAAAGGAAGTTTATGCAAAAGTTGATTGAGAAGATGCAAACCTTAGAAATGGTTAATAAGCTTGAGCAAATGGGAATGGTCAATTTACCGACATATGAAGATGATGACTTCTCAGAAAAGCTTAAAGTTCCAAAATTTGAGAAGTCTGATAGGATCGATTGTCTAAAGCTCTACACCAAGCTGTACATAAAAAAGGTGGGAAAATATATGAAATATGACAAAGTGATGGTTCAAACCTTCCAAGATAGCTTGATAGGGCCCACTTTGACTTAGTATGCCCAACTAGACTTGAACGAGATTGATATATGGGATACGTTAGCTCAAGCTTTTTACAATCAATGCAAGTTCAATATCGAGGTGGCCTCATCCATGTGGGATTTGAACAATTTATGTAAGAAAGCCAACTGGAGCTTTAAGGAGTATGCTCAAAGATGGAGGGGCATGGTAGCTAAGGTGACTCCTCCTTTAATAGAAAAAGGATCTAACCTTTTATTAACACTCTTGGAAGCTACCAACATTTGGTAAGTCATCCTACCTCTAACTTTGCAAAGATTATAGCCTTAGGGTGCTGAATTGAGGAAGCTGCCTCTACTGGAAGGCTTCCTAATCTTAAAGCAAATGAGAAGAAGAAGCCTCCTGTGAGATTTTGCAACAAAGCCAAAGAAGCTATTGTAAGCATTGTCAATACTGGCAACCTTGTCAAACCTGTAGCCCTAGTAACCATGTTAGGAGATTCTAATCCTCTACTAAATCCAAATTAGAACAACTGCCTACAAAGGAGACAGTTTACTAGGATCCACATTCCTCTAAGCCAGGTTCTTGTATGACTAAAGAAAGAGAATCTCTTGACGTTTGAAATATCGAAGGAGGGACAAAGATTGAGGACTATAGCCTAGAGCTCCATTACAATTATCATTTGAGGTAAGTGGGACATTTTATAGACCAGTGCTGGAGACTCAAACACAAGATCCAAGATCTTATTGATGCTAAGTTGGTGCAATTAGACTTCATTCAGACTCCCGCTCCTAATATGGGTAATAATCCTTTACCAAATCATGCATACTCAATTAATATGATCATTGCTAAAGTGCCTGAACTAGAAGTTGATTTAGATAGTCTCCCTATGACCATTGAAGAGGTAGCTTGGAACCTAAGGCCAGCCGGACACCTATAGAATATGAATCTTAGAGATAAAACCCGAACCAAACCAAAAATATATCAATTGTTGAAGGATGGGAAGATAAAGAAGGCTGACATTATGGCTATGATGGTTTTAAAATCATAAATGTACTCAAAGGGAGCTCAAAAAATGGTATGAAGCTAAGGATCCAACGGTCAATACCTTAAGAGAACCATCAGGAAAATTTGAGTATTTAGTTTATTATGCTGGTTCACCTGCAGTACATGCTGATGAACCATATATTGGATGGGGTTCTAAATTTGAGGAAGAAGACAAGCTTGTTGTAGAAGCTAAGAAGACAATTGAGATGGTTGGGATGATTGGAGATTGGCCTAAACCTTTGGTTTTTTAGTACCACAGGAAGAATGAGAAGGTTAAAGAATTAGCTAAACCTAAGAAAATTGCTTTTAATGTCCTAATAACCCTAGAAAATTACAAAGTAGCCCTTCTAGATTACCAAATGGTGAATCAAGCAACCAAGTCCTTATTGCCTTTGGTTAGAGGGCTTACCCACTTAAGACGAGTCTATGAGCAAAATGAGGAGGCCAAGAGAAAGACTACCGTCAAAGAGGTTTCTCAGAGGATCTCTAAGGGTACAGATGAGAAAGAGCAAAGTGTTGCCAAGAAGATAGTGAAAGCTAGTGAGTACAAGATTATGGATTAGCTAACTATGGTACTAGCCCAGATCTCCCTGATGGGATTACTATTATCATTTGATACTCACTGAAAAGCCTTAATCAATATTCTGAAAAATGTCAAAGTATCTAAAGTCATTTCCATTGAAAAATTGGGATTGGTAGTCAACTTGGTGTTTACAATGGATCAAATTTCATTCTCACCGAATGAGTTAGGCAAAGAAGGGGATCGATACACAAAACCCCTCTTCATAGTGGTCAAGTGTGCACGGAGAATTGTTGCTTGAGTACCGATTGATAATGGTTCCTCACTAAATGTGTATGCGCTGGCAACACTAAATTTACTTGGAGTAGATTCGACTAAGGTAAAGCCTAGCTCGATTTTGGTAAGGGCTTTTGACAAATCAAAGAGGGAGATACTTAGAGAAATTCGGTTGCAAGTCGAGATCGGTCTACAATTGTTCACTATTCCATTTCAGGTCTTGGATATACCTCGAACCTTTAATCTTCTATTGGGAAGGTCGTAGATTCACTTAGTAAGGGCAATTCCATATAGTCTACATCAGAATGTGAAATTCATAGCCAATGGGCAACTAGTAACTATTCTTGGTGAGCAAGACTATGAGATTTACAAAGAGACTACCATTCCATATATTGGGAGTAAGGAATTGGAGGAACTAAGATTGCAGATTTTCGATGAGGTCAGCATAATTGAAGTATCAAGACAGGGGGCATGGTGTCGCTCAAAATAACCTAAGCAAGAGGTTAGAACATTCAGGCTTGGATATGAGCCTACTAAGGAAGAAATCTATAAAATGAAGGCCAAAACTAGAGAAAAGAGAGGAGATCAGCTATACCATGCTCATATGGATTTTCTAGACATCTGCCAAGCATTCCTAATACCAGCTTATATTTAAGAACCTAAAGTAACCAGTTTATCCAAAGCTTTAGCTCAGCAGTATAGCATCAATTTAGACGAGGAGAAAGATATTAGCATCCGAGTTTCCTTATGCAATTGGTTTTCCATTCCTGTTAATAGGTCTCTTTAGAAAAGCAACATTAGATTAATTAAGAGCATTCGATTTCATAGTTAATCCGATTAGTTAAGCCTTTTCTTTCAAACAATTTGAATTCATTCAATAAAGTTAATTCCTTTCTTTCTTTCGATTATTCTTCTTTGTTATTTACTTACTACCCTTTTGCCTTTTTCTTTACTCTTCAAATCCGATAAAAATGATGAACATAATAGATATCTTACGTCTGTAAATGACAAAAGTACCAATATCACCTTCGGCCTTACTAGGTCAGATGTTGGAGATGATATTGAGACTCCAAATAAAATACAAGAGAGTTGCATCGATTTGAACAAGGGAGAATGATCACTGATGAACTGATAGTTGTGATTAATTTGGAAATAGAAGAGAATTTGCTAAACTTGAAAATTAGGGGTAATTTGGCAGATGATCAAAAGTAGGAGTTGTTACGTTTATTATCAAAATACTTGGATATATTCACTTAGTCCTATGAGGACATGCCCAGTTTGGATTCATCAATCATAGTTGATAAGTTACCTATAAGAGACGATATTAAACTTAAAAGGCAAGAGGTTAGGCGGTTTAGGCTAGACATACTCCTTAAAATAAAAGAAGAAGTGAAAAAAAAAAATACTAAAAGTTGGGTTCATGGAAGTATTGGACTACCCTGAATGGGTAGCTAATGTAGTGTAGGTGCTAGAGCAAAATGAAAAAGTTAAGGTATGTGTGGATCTCCGTGATTTAAACCAAGCGACCCCTAAGGATAACTTCCCTTTACCACACATTGATATATTGGTGGACAATACGATTTGAAATCATCTTTTCTCATTTATGGATGGTGCCTTGAGATGTAAACAAATCAAGATGATAGAAGAAGATAAAATCAATACCACTTTCATTACCACTTGGGGAACGTTTAGTTATAGTATAATGCCTTTTGGCTTAAAGAACGTTGGGGCAACTTATCAATATACTATGGTTGCCATGTTTCATAACATGATGCATCAAGAAATTGAAGTTTATATAAATATTATGATTGCCAAATCCAAGAAGGAAGAGAAGCATGTTAATGTTTTGAGAAAACTGTTTAAATAGTTGAGAAAGTTTCAACTGAAGCTAAATCTAGAAAAGTGCACCTTTGGAGTAATATCGAGCAAATTATTGGGTTTTGTAGTCAGTAGAAAAAGAATCGAAGTGGACCCAAACAAAGTTAAGGCAATCGTAAGCATGCTTGCATCGAAGACTGTAAAGGAAGTTCAGGGATTGTTAAGGAGGTTAAATTACATTACTTGGTTTGTATCATAATTAACTGATAAATGTAAGTCATTATTCAAACTTTTGAAGAAGAACACAACAATAGAATGGTACGAAGAATGTGAGCAAGCGTTGGCTGAAATCAAAGAGTATCTCATGAATTCGCCAATACTAGTTGCTCCTACACTGAGACGGCCATTGATTCTCTACTTAACAATCTTCCCTAAATCAATGGGATGTATGTTGGGGCAAAGAGATGAAACAAGTAAAAAAGAGCATCTTATATATTACTTAAGCAAGAAGTTCACAAAAGGTAAATAGAAATACTTAGGGGTAGAAAGAACATGTTGTGCCTTAGTATAGGTAATGCATAGGCTTAGATAGTATTCTCTCTATTACTCAGTGAAGTCGTTGACAAAATATGACCCGTTGAAGTAGTCAGCAAAAAAGACAGCATTGATCAAGAGAGTATCGAAGTGACAAATGCTGCTCTCTGAGATTGATATCAAATACGTAAGTCAAAGTTCAATTAAAGGGCAGGCAGTAGTCGATCAATTGGCAAATACCCACTAGAAGATGAAGATGATGGTTCGAAAGCTCAGTTTCCTGATGAAAATGTGATGGTAGTAAATGAATTGAGTGGTGAAAAATTAAAATAGAGAATATATTTTGATGGAGCAGCCAATGTGTTCGAATGTGGGATAAGGGCAGTATTGGTATCACCTGAGAGTAACCATTTCCCTATAGCAGCTAAGTTAGCATTTCCATATGCGAATGATATAGCAGAATATGAGGCTTGCATTTTAGAGCTTAAAATGGCGCTAAACATGGGAATATAAAGGCTTAAAGTGTATGGAGTCAACGCGAGCTGATGACTCGCGCTTACTAGGAATTCCTCGTTGAAGACCAACAATTGCAATGATCTATCCCCATCATGATGAAATTTCAAAGATTACCTGGGCCTATCGGCCAAGGCTATAGACTCGTTGAATACATCAGTGTAATGCGCGTGCGGCCTAGAACATCTAAGGGCATCACAGACCTGTTATTACCTCAAACTTCCTTGGCCCAAGCGACCATAGTCCCTCTAAGAAGCTGGCCGTGGAGGTATCCCTCCACACCAAATCTTAGGGAAATATAAGATGAAAGACAGGAAGCTAATACCTTATCATGAGCATTTAGGAAAGCTGATTGAAAAATTCCAAGAAATTTCATTCACTTATATCTCAAGAACCTAAAATCAATTTGTTGATGCACTAGCCACGTTAGCATCAATGGTGAAAGTTACGGGTGGGATAAAAATTTAGCCCCTAAAGATTAAGGTAGAGGAAAGACCGACTTTTCATTTGAGTGTTGAAGAGAAAGAACAAAAGAAGCCTTGGTATTATGATATCAAAAAGTTACTTCAAACAGGTAAGTTCCCTCATGAAGCTGATAAAAAAGATAGAAAAGCTTTAAGGAGATTGGCTACTCATTTCCTATCAAGTAGAGCTATGTTGTACAAAAGATCCCGTGATATGACATTACTAAGATGTGTAGACAAAGAGGAAGCCAAGAAGTTAATGAAAGAAGTGCACGAAGGGATTTGTGGTCCTCATATGAATAGGTATATGTTAGTTAGGAAAATCATGAGGATGAGTTATTTTTTAATGATGATGGAATTAGACTGTATCAAGCATGTAAGGCATTGTCGCTTATGTTAGGTATACGCTAATAAAATCAATGCTCCTACCCAAGAATTACATATATTGTTGGCTCCTTGGCCTTTCTCAATGTGGAGGATAGATATGATTGATCCAATTTCGCTAACAGCTTCAAATGGACATAGATTCATTCTAGTTACAATTGATAATTTTACCAAGTGGGTGGAAGCAGCATTGTATGCTATAGTGACCAGGAGTGGTGGTCAAATTTCTGAAAAGAGATATCATTGCTAGATATGGTGCTTCTAAGTCTATTATTACAAACAACAAGTCAAATTTGAACAGTAATCTAATGCTTGAAGTATGCAACCAATTTAAGATCAATCATAAAAACTCGACTCTGTACCAACCTCAAATGAACAGAGTAGTTGAAGTCACAAATAAGAATATCAAGAGAATCATTGAGAAAATGGTAATCACTTATAAAGACTAGCATAAGATGCTCCCCTTTGCTCTCATGGCTTATAGAACCTTAATTAGAATCTCTACAGGTACAATACCTTATTCATTGGTATATAGAACTGAAGTAGTACTACCTGTGAAAGTAGAAATACCTTCATTTCAAGTGCTGGCGAAAATTTAGCTTGATTAAGCAAAGTAGGTGAGGAAGTGAATGGAGCATTTAAACCTCCTAGATGAGAGGAGGCTTGTAGTAATATGTCATGGTCAATGTTACTAATAAAAGATGATTCAAGCCTTTGACAAGAAGGTGCACTTAAGGTACTTTAAGGAAGGAGATTTAGTGTTGAAGAAAGTATTGCTAAATGTAAAAGACCCCGAGGGAAAATTTGCTCCAAATTATAAAGGCCTTTATGTGGTAAAGAAGGTATTGTCAAGAGGTACATTAGTATTGATGGAAATGGATGGTCTAAAATTAAGGGGTCTAGTGAATTCAAATGCTATTAAATTGTATTACCCATGAAAAATTGAGTTCAATAAAGATTCCAATTTTTCTTGAGAATTGTTTGTGGTTAATC
Source organism: Lumnitzera littorea (assembly GCA_024138015.1). Lineage (NCBI taxonomy): Eukaryota > Viridiplantae > Streptophyta > Magnoliopsida > Myrtales > Combretaceae > Lumnitzera > Lumnitzera littorea. The sequence goes on along the minus strand of JAMXBB010000007.1, from coordinate 38,009,272 downwards.
TTTCATTGTTTGTAAGTAAAGTTGATATCCATGAATGTTCTCTAATTCGAATGGTCATTGATCAACAAACACTTCACCATTAAATCCTTGTATACCATGTTTCTTAGCCTCACATACTTAAACACCAAACACTTACCAATGAATTTAAATTACCATATAAATTGAATTCAAATGCTCCTGATGATTTAATCTTGTTTTTTGAAAAGAAATTTACTTTTCAAGAATCATAGAAGCGGAAATTGAAACCAGCAATGACAAAAGTAGGATCAAGACATGAGTATGGTATGGCTAAAAGACTCACTAACTAAAAGTTTCAATCATGATTGGATTAGATCCCATAAGTAAAGAATACCCTATTCCAAGAAAAAGCATAATACTAATAAGGTACCATAGTGATGTTTTGATATCTGAATGAGTGAATATTGAGAATCAATGCTAGGTATGCCAATTAGTTGCTATTTGCGAAATTTTCCATTCCTAGTTAAAATCATCTTAAAATCTTTAATAGGAATATTTAAGAAAATTGAGAAGTTTTTTTGAAAATCTCGAAGAGAATTATCCTCTTCGGATCATCCACCAATCCAAAACGAGTCAATTGACCCCCGATTCTTTTGCCTTATCCTTTCAAAACAAGCCCTTTGTTCTTTTGCCCCATCCTTTCAAAACAAGCCTCTTTAATCTTATTGCCCTATCCTTTCAAGATAGGCCTCCTATTCCTTTACCCTACCCTTTCAAGATAGGTCCCCTATCCTTTTTTCCTATTCTTTCAAGATAGGCTCCATTTTTCCTCGTTCTTTCAAGATAGGCCTCCTATTCCTTTGCCCTATCCTTTCAAGATAGACCCCCTAACCTTTTACCTTATCCTTTCAAGACAAGCCTCCTGTTTTTTTGCCTCATCTTTTCAAGAAGGGCCTCCTATTCCTGTGCCCTATCCTTTCAAGATAGGCCTCTTATTCCTTTGCCCCAACCTTTTTAGGATAGGCCTCCTATTCCTTTGCTTCGTCCTTTCAAGATGGGTTATTTATTCTTTGCATCGACCTTTCAAGTTGTTATCCTTTTACCTCTTCCATTTAAGACGAAACATTGCTCAATTGACCATTCAAGTCAATAATTGTCACTTATCAATTCAAACTAAGATCCAGCAAAAATGGGCATCTCTTTTGTCTTTATAGTGAAGTTTTAATTAAACTTCACTACAAAGAGAAGCAGTTGTAGATACCTCATTTTTGCCATCCTTAGAATTCTTTTTTACTTGTTGCGCTAGATTTAACAAATTATTATTATTTTAAAGAGAATTAAAAAAAATAAAAATGATAATAAGAAAAGTGTTAAGTCGAGTTGTTTAGGGTTTGATTAGACAAGCTATATATTCAATTTAATAAATTCTGAGTCTTTAAATAGTTGGGCTTCATTAAAAAATATTTTTTTAATCTAATATAAAGCAAATTTTTATCTAAATAGACTTAGGAATTATTAAATGGGTTAGTGTATATTTTGGGCTAAATTAAGATAGACTAAATCGAGCCTAGGATAGAAAACCTAAATAAATGTAGGGTTTCTAAAAACTTGATCATGGATTGAATTAAATCTTGAATGAATTTAATAAATTCAAATATGGTATTATCGTATCCTTTGAATATTGGATTTGTTAAGATTAAATTTTCACAACAAAAAAATCCAAAAGATTCAAGTTTATGATTTATAAATAGTAGTTTTTCATCGTAAAAATTTTTAAGTTTTTCACTCATACACATAGTCATTCTTGTCCTTCTCTTACATATAGTCAAGCACAGTCTACACTTCCCACATCCAAATCACTCCACACATGTTTACCTACGATCATCTAATACTCTCACATACACTACACACTCTCATGCACACTATATTATCCTCACAATTACACTTCACGTCCCATTACACATAACAAACCCCATACAACACTTGTCACACATAAATCATGACCCGCTCATTGTTACTTACGCATAGCATTAACACAACATATACAGGTTACAATTTATCACGTCTACACAACACACAAACACATGTAGTTCTTCACTTAAGCACAACTCACATACACACACAGTCACACATAGATCATGTTAGCACAACACATACACGCATCCAGCACTTCAAACTACACGACAATCCACTTCACGCTCATAAACACTCATATGAACAGAACATCTTCACCATATGTCTAGCAGTTCGATTACACACCCAACACATCTGCACGACACAAACAATCTGATCCAATAACATGCACACAGCATAAGCCTAGTCCAAGTCTAGCACTCACTCATACAATTCAACTCGCTTAGGTAATTAGGTAAATCATTTTAGTTATTTATTTTGTTTTTAAAAACTTTATTTCACTAACTTGTTTTTTCTTAGTCTAGGTTATTTAATAATTTTAACATAAAGTATATGTCATGTATTTTTGCAATTTTTTATAAATTGAAATTTTTTAGATAAATTTCATGTTTTTAGTTAAATTGTATTTTTTTTATTAAAATTTTTTTTTTATTAACATTTCATTTTTTAGAAAAAGTTATATATCTAATTCAAGTTTCATATCTTCGATGATGATATGTATCTAGATTGTATATTTTAGTAGATATTGTATTTAGAATTTAGAAAAATTAATTTTTGATACATAGTAGTTTTTTTTTTAAATAAAAATCTTAATTAAAGTATTTAAAAGATTTAGTTAGTTAGGGTTTTTTAAAAATAGATTCATGAAGTTAGATTTTTTTTTTTTTAGTTTTAAAAAAAATAATAAATTAATAACTAGCATAAATCTAGCTTGATTTCTTTAAAAAAAAAAAAATCAACCCACTAAATCTTTCCTAAAAAACAAGACTACATTGGTTTGATCTCGATTAGTAGGTACATGGGCATCTCTAAAGCAACTATAAAAAATTAAAAAACTTTTTTTCCTTTTTTTGAAAATTCATAATAAAAATTATTAAAAATTCAATTTAATTACATTTTTGCATATACATATTTTAGCAATTTTAGAGAAATTATAAAAAATAAAAACCCATTAGTTTTTTTTTTTTTTTTTACATAATGACTTAGTTTTAATAAGTTAGCTCTCGAGCTTAGATTTTTTTGATTTAATTTTCTAAAAAAATAATTTTTTTAGAATATTTGTAAACTAGTGGCTAAATTAGAGTTTTTCCACCGGAAACCTTAATTTCATTTTTTATCAATTTAACTAGTTAGCAACTCTAATTTTTAAAAATATTTTTCCATAATTTTACATCGAGTTACTTATATTAAGCAAGTTGAGCATAATATTAGTTAAATTAAGAAAAACTAAAATAGAGCTTGACAGTTAGCTCAACAACTAAAGAAGGATTCTTATCTTCAATCACTAATTCTATCACATCCTCTCCAATCACATTATCTTCCTCTACATCAATGATTGAAGAGGAGGTCTAATCTTCAATTGCCTACTCCCATTCATCCTCTTCAATCACTTCCTCTCCTTCTAGGGTAAAGGGAATAGTAAGGTCCTTTTTATCACTAAGAAGCATTAAACCAGTGAAGAAACCTACTTGAACAATTCTCTTTTCCTTTAGTTTCTCTTTTTCTTCATCTAGCTCAGCTTCTTAATCATGGTTGTTCAGATTCACTTCTATTTCTTGACACTCTTTCTTTTCATCCTCTACCTTACCTTCATTAATGAACTCTCCTTCAAAGTCCTTGCAGTGCTTAACATCCATTCGTCCATCGGGTCTAGGCTCTTCAATATCATCACTTCTAACCACTTGTTCTTCATAAGGTTCAATTGATTACTCTAATCTAGGCAATCAATTCAACAATTTCAAAGGAAAGAATATGCAAGTTATCTAAAATAGAAGGAAAAACTACAATGAAATTAAGCATGAATTTTAACAATTTCTCAATATTGGGATGTGAATTTCTTTATAGAAAGATGTACGAGTAACAAGTAAACAATCATTTGAGATCGTTATAGCTATGCTATTAAAGTATTTATGATAGTTTAAACACGAATTTTACTCACGCTTATAGAATTTATCTCACTTTCGTTTTGTGAATTCTATCATGTGATAAGACCATTGTATTATCAATCTCTCATCTACATTGTTAGCTAGTTATTCAAGTCCCATCATGACTTAAGTAATTGTGTTAGAATTGATATCTCATCCTAACCAATTTTAGCTTAAGGTGAGTATAAGGATTAAAGCCTTAATTCTTAAGAATTATCCATTTAAATTAAATTGGGAATCATAGGTTCTATTTGAGGTTTTCGGATCCTATTTCCGTATCTAAACCCTATTAGGATAACAAAGGGGAAGGCCCAACATATGGGAACTACTACCTAGCTCAACATTAACCTAATACTTGAGTTGTACCTAATTATACCATAGAACTAAGTAAAAATCCAAGTTTACAATATCACAATACAAGAATATCAATAGTCACAACTACATCATCATGTATACATACTAACCATAAGCATAATAAGCACTAGTCACCACATTCATGAAGGATAAGCATTCAACACATAATAAACATGAACATGAAAATGAATATTACATTAAACATGGAAAAACTACAAAATTGAGCTCCTTAACCTCAATAATGGAGTTTCTCAAGTTTTCCCAACAATCTCCATAGATGCAATGAAAATCTATAAACCCAAATCTTAAAAAGAGCTAAAATTCACTAAAACTCTATGTTATAAGTGTAAAAACACAAAAAAAAAAAAAAAAACAAACCATGGAAAACATAAAACTACCCTAAAATTAGCCCAAGATAGCCAAAGGAAGAAGATAGTAATGAAACTAAAGCCTTGATGTGCCTAGGGGCTTAGTAATTACTAGGGCTTACCATAAGAGATAAGAATCAAATCGGTTCTTCGAGATGTCGAAGAAAATAAAAGGGATAGGTCAGCAAACTAAATGTAGTAGCTTGAAGCTACTCAAAGGATATTACTCACCAACAAACACAATACGACTCAACACTTCACTTGATGTAACACACAAGCTAATGTTAAGGTTCACCCACCACTAATTTTGAGCTACTCAGTAAGACTAGATAAGAGTGTATGGAAAATAAACTTGGAGAGGAGTATCTCATAAGAAAAAATATATTTAATGTCTGAAAGGAATGTCTCATGTTCTGACTATAAAGAGAAGAGACTATTTATAGTAAATCCCTAAGGTAATATTACAAATGAGGGGAATTACAAAAAGGCATACAAGCAAAGAAATTCCTAGTACATAAGAGAAAGGGTAAATAGGACAAATGACAAAAAGGGAAAAATAGTATAATGTTAGAGAAATGGACAGGTGGCAACTAGTTAATGGGTCTGTACTAGGGAATCTTTGGCGTAACTGCTAAGTTAGGTCATGATGTGGTAGCATCAAAGGTTACCGATAAGAATAAGGAATGCCATAAGTATTAGTAGTTAGTAGAAGGAGAAGTACTTTATCTAGTAGGTGCCTAGGTCTCGACAATTGGTAGGTGGCTCTCAACATCTAATGGTTCAGGTAATTGGAGTAGGACTTGATGTGTAAGGCCTTGGTCCTCATCACTCGGTAGTAGGTCTTAGTAAGTGAGTGGTCGGCAACGATACAAGGGACAAAGCAGAGCAAGGTATACCCACCTTAAGCTCTCAAGGAGTTTAACCACCATTCTTCCATGTATTGTTTCTCATCCTTGGTAGGCTAATGAGAAAGAATTCTCCTAGTGAGGGACTAGAGGTCTCTTAGGCATATGTAAGTAAGTAGGCTAGAGGTGAGCAACCCATAAGCTCCCCGGCGTTGTTGAAGATTTGCCCTCAAATTTTGGTCTTCTTCTTCATCAAGCATATAGGGCATTAGGTTAGCAACGTTGAAGGTAGCAAATACATTGTACCCTTCAAGTAATTCAATCTCATAGGTATTGTCATTGTTATACCTAAGAATCCTGTGAAGTCTATCTACTTTGGAGGATAGTTTATTTGTCCTCTTTCTAGAGAAACATTCCTTATTGAGGTGGATCCAAACAAGGTACTCAAGAGTATAAATGACTCACCTCCTTCCTAGACTTCCTTGCTCCTTCTGTCAGGCTACGATCTTGGCCATTTGTTTAGCAACCTTTTGTTGCAACTTATGGAACTCTTTAGTGCACTACAAGCTGGATTGGCTTTTGCCTTAAGTGGTCAGGCTAATAATCAGATCCAAAGGTAAATTTGGGTTAAGTCCGTAAACAACCTCAAATGGTGACCTTCTTGTTGAACTATGAGTTAAGCAATTGTAAGTGAACTCAATTATAAGTAAACATAGATCCTAGTCATGTAAATTCTTCGCAACAGCCATTCATAGGAGTTTACCAACTATCTTGTTCACAACTATGGTCTAGCCATCTATCTGGGGGTAGCAAGAAGTATTGAACACGAGCTTAGTGCCGAATTTCTTCCATAGGGTCATCTAGAAGAAGCTCATGAACTTTGAGTTACGGTCGGATACAATATTCTTAGCACTCCATGCAATCGTACAATTTCCTACAAAAAGAGGTCAATGACAAATAAAATATCATTAGTTTTGTAGTAAGGAATGAAGTGGCTCATCTTACTGAACCAATCGACCACCACCATAATAGAGTCATGTCTTCTCGGCATTCAAGGAAGGTCGAGCATGAAATCCATACTTAGGTCGGTCTATGGCCGCTCAAGTATAGACAAAAGTGTATACTCTCCATATGGCTCGTTTTTTCCTTTTGTATGTTTACAGACCTCACACCTCTCAAGAACTCTACACACATGATTCATTATCCCAAGCTAATAGAAATGTTCTTTCAATATTTTAACCATTCTCTTTTCTCCAAAATGGTTAGCTAAGCCTCCAACATGAGCTTCTCGAATGAGTAGTTCTCTAGCTGAACTACTCGGCATATAGACTTGTTTGCCTTTCATCAAGAACCCTTAGCTTAAATAGAACTCATCTACCACTCCTCCAATGTTGCACTTAGCCACTAAAGGCCTAAATTATGGTTCATGTTCATATCGATCGGGTAGGGTGCCAAATCTAAGTACCTTAGCTTTCATTGTTGTAATGAGAGTATGATGACGAGAAAGAGCATTGGCTATAATGTTAATGCTTCCTCTCTTGTACTAGATGATGTAGCAATAAGATTCTAAGAGCTCAACCCATTTGGCATGACGTTAAGAAAGTTTTTGTTGCCTTTAGAGATGTTTAAGAGATTCATGATCTGAGTAGATGATGAATTCTCTTAACAGCATGCAGTGTTGCCAATTCTATAGTGTCCGGATAAGGGCATAGAATTCCTTGTCACATGTCGAATAATTCAAGATAACTCCTTTGAGTTTCTTACTGAAATAAGTTATTGGTTGATGCTCTTGCATCAGAACAACACCAATGCCGACTCTAGATGCATCACACTTTACTTAAAAAACTTTCTTGAAATTTAGTAGGGTAAGTACGAGGGTTAATGTTAATTTGGACTTTATATCTCCAAATCTTTTTTGAGCTTTCTCAAACCACTTAAACTTAGAGTTCTTCCTGATCATCTTGGTTAGTGGTGCAGTTATGAAACTGAAGTTCCAAATGAATCTTCTATAAAACGAAGCTAGACCATGAAAACTTTTGACTTCAGCAACATTAGTTATCACCGACCACTCAAGAATAGATTTGACTTTCTCGTCATTGACTCGGATTCCTCCCTCTAAAACAACATAGCCGAGGAATATAATCTCACTTTGGTAAAACACACATTTCTTCAAGTTGCCGAATAATCTCTTAGCTTAGAGAATGTCAAACATTGATCTTAAATGCTCAACATGAGAAATGAGATCAATATTATAACTACTAGAATGTCATCGAAGTATACCACAATGCATTTACCAATTAGAGTTCTTAAGACATGATTTATGAGTTGTATAAAAGTGCTTGGCATGTTTGTCAGACCAAATAGCATCACCAACTGTAGACACCCCATTTTTTGCTACTCTTTAAGATTTTTTCTTATTAGGCCAGATTTAAAAAAAAATTAATGATTATTTTGAAGAAAACTTGAAAATAAAAAAAAAGTAAAGAATAATTAAAAAAATAAAAAATAAAATAAAATGTGATAATAATAAAAGTGTCAAGTCGAGTCAGTCGTTTAGGGTTAGATTGGATGTTAGATTGGATAATGGTTGAAAATATACATTCAATTTAATAAATTCCTAATCGTTGAATAATTAAGCTTCATAAAAAAAAAATTTAGTTCAATATAAAGTAGATTTTTATCTAATTTATATTAGGTTAAATAGACTTAAGATTTATTAAATGAATTAGCATGTATATTAGGCTAAATTAAGATAGATTGAGCTAGACGCAAGATTGAAAGCCTAAATCAATATAGGGTTTCTAGAAACTTGATTAAATCTTGAATGAATTTAATAAATCGAAATCAAGAATTGAATCTATGTAAAAACAAATCTAAAAGATTCAAGCGTATGGTCTATAAATAATAGTTTTCAACTGTAAAAATTTTTTTTTCTCTCTCACAAACTCCACGCATCTCTTGTATTATTTATGTTTATCCTCACTTGAATTCACAATCACACACGGTCACATCACAACATACACACACATTATCTATGCCAGACATAATACACCCACAGTCTACATAAATGACCGCACTACACTTCACGTACATCTACACTACACTTATACGTAATCACTCCCATACTATTCACTTCATACCAATCACACAACATATGTCCCCTCCACATCCAATCATGATTTACTATCCGTTGTTCACTTCATCAATCACACAACGCACATCCCCTTTACCTTTACAATCACAACACAGCAGTGCATTATCCACTATCCACTACACTTCATGCTGATCGTTGCACTACACTCCATGTAGATCACATATATCACTATCTACATCACTGCACATCCGATCACACTAATCACAACACATGTCCTACACATACATCCACTCACGAGCAGCACATACACTTTACTGCACGAGCATAATACTATCCAATCACATCCAATCCAAGTTTACGCAATCCAATCTAATCAAGTATACAATCTGACTCGCTTAAGTAATTGGGTAAAATTATTTTAGCTATTTATTTATTTTGTTTTTAATTAAATAGTCACTTTATTTTACTAACTTTTTTTTTTAGTATAGGTTATTTAATAATTTTAACATAAACTATAAATTAGTAAATTTTTTAAATAAATTGTTTTTTAGTTAAATTACATTTTTTTAGATATAGTTGTATATCTTTTCTCCGAGATTCATATCTTTAGAGAAGATATTTATCTAGATTGCATATCCTAGTAGATATTGCATTTAGGATTTAGAAAAGTCAATTTTTGACATATAGTAGTTTTCTTAAAATAAAAATCTTAATTTGAGTTTTTTTTTTTTTAAAAGATTTAGTTAGTTAGGTTTTTTTAATAGATTTATGAAGTTATATTTTTCAAAAAAATAATAAATTGATAGTTAACACAAATCTGACTTGATTTCTTTTAAAAAAAAATAAACCTACTAAATCTTTTTTAAAAAAACAGAACTACATTGGTTTGATCTTGACTAACGAGTATGTTGGTACCTTCAGGGCAACCATAAAAAAATAATTTTTTTTATTTTTTTGAAAATTCATAATAAAAAATAAAAGCTTATTATTTTTTTTTATTCTTATATGGTGACTTAGTTTTAATAGATTAACCTCCAAACTTAGATTTTCTGTTTTAATTTTCTAAAAAATTATTTTTTAAAAAATCTGTAGATTAGTGGCTAAATTAAGGTTTTTCCTCTCGAAAACCTTAATTTCATTTTTTTACCAATTTTACTAATTGGTGACTCCAAATTATTTTTTAAAACAATTTTTTAAAGAAATATGTTTTTTCCTTAATTTAATATCGAGTAATTTATATTAAGTAGATTAGGCTTAATATAAGTTAAATTAAGAAAAACCGAAATAAGGCTTGACATGAACCACTTGAATAGACTATCCCTTGTTTTGAAGGCCGTCTTCCATTTATCTTTAGGTCTCATTCGTATTTGATGATAGCTACTCTTCAAATCAATTTTTGAAAAGATACAGGCTCCATGCAACTTATTAAGCATATAATCCAACTGCGAGATTGGATATCGGTATTTAATAGTAATTTTATTGATAGCATGGCTATCAATACACATTCTCCACACCCCATCTTTCTTTAGCACTAGTATGGTTGGCACAGCACAAGGGCTCATGCTCACTTAAATATATTTGCAATCCATTAACTCGTCTACTTGTTTCTTCAGCTTGATTGCCTACTAAATGTTGAGCTTATAAGCAGGTTGATTCAGGAAAATAGATCCAGGCTGAAGGTCAATACAATGTTCAATGCCTCCTCTCACCTCTTAAAGGTAGTAAACCTTTCGACATCTCAATAGGAAACAAGTCGGCATACTTCTATAGCAGTTTCTACACCTCAGTAGGTAAGCTTTCGACTTCTCTCAACTTTAAGAGTTTCCTGACTAACAGAAGCACACATTCTTCGGCCTTAACTTCTTAGAAAAATTGGGTATAGGAAATCACCAAGGACTTCTGTTGCAGTGATTGGGTAATCTTTTCTTAAGACTCTTGCACTTTCTTAGGGCTCATAGGAGTCGGTATAACCTTTCTCCCATCATTTTGGAACATATAGGTATTCTTATACCAATCGTGCAATACCCTCAAGTCAAATAGTTAGGGTCGGCCAAGTAAGATGTATGAAGCACATACATGAAGGATGTCACACAATACTTCATCCTTATACCTATCACTAACAGAAATGGATACTCTAACTTGTTCGGTAATGAGTAAGCCTCCATTCTCATTCAGCTAGTGAATCTTGTACAGTTTAGGGTGTAGGAGAGTCGGCAACTTCATGGCCTTAACTACTCCTTGTGCTATGATATTGGTACAGCTTCCCTTATCAATGATCAAGGCATACAATTTGTTGTTCACTTAGCAGTTTGTATGGAAGAGGTTCTCCCTCTACTCATTTTCATCAGTTATGAAGGAATTGAGAGTTCGTCACACAATAAAGTAGTATTTGGATTTTCTTTCTAGTAGGGTCACGGTGCCAAGGTTTTCTTGAAATTCTTCTATCATCTATTCATTCACTTCCTCCTCACCTTCACTAGCACTCTCCACATCGAACTGGGGTTTGTCTCCCTTAATGATCATGATATGTTGGTTTGAACACTAACTATCCACATGTCTAAAGCCAAGACATTTGAAACATTTGATATCTCGAGTCTTCATCCTAGAGCTCTATCCTTAGTTTCAATAGACCTTAGGCTCCTTAGCCTTACCTTTACCATGACCATCTTTTGGTCAGCTTGGTATATGTCCTCAACGATCCGTATTGGAATTGTTTGGTGTTCGGTCATTTCTAAATCGACTCAACATGCCACTTTGATTCAACAGTCTAGGTCAGTTAATCTGGCTTTACCTCTACCTCTTAACCCTTCACGCCACTTGGATGGTCTCATCTAGAGTCGTAAGCCTCTATAACTCCACAATATGACCAACTTTAGTCCTAAGCTTAGAAATGAATTGTATGATGGTTCAGGACTCAGGTTCATTAATATCACATCTAATCATCAGCAATTGGAATTCTCGAACATGCTCATCTACTGATCTATTACCTTGTCTCAAGTCTTGGAGACATCTGAAAGTGTCTTGCTCATAGTATTCTAGAACAAATCTATTTCTTAAAACTCTCTTCATTTCATTCTATGTCCAAATCTTGTGATGTGCTCTCTAGAGTGTGCTCTACAACTTTTTCCACCACATTACGGCATATCTAGAAAATTTTAATGTAGCTACTCTAATACGAATAACATCCTCATAGTCATAGAAGTTAAATATCTTTTTTATCTTTTCCTCCCAATCTAGGTACTCATTAACACTACCAAACCCATTAAAGCTCTAGATCTACACTTTGAGGTATTCGACTCCCTGAAGAGCTTTAAGCTCACGCTCATCAACTTCATCATACCGCTCCTCCTCTTCATACTCCTCCAGTTCATCTAACTTAAGTCTCCTTCTTGTAACTCTATTAGCACATCAAGGTAGAGCTTAGTTTATTTGAAGGGGCTTTAGGTCCTGTTGTTCATCCAACTTCCTCCTTTCACAACCATGTTCAACAACAACTCTTTCTTGTAACCTAGTCTCTATAACCCTTTGTACAGAAACAATTAAATTGGCCACAATAAACCAAGGTATTATATCTGCTCGTCAGTAGTTCGTAGGGTTTGTTAGGTAACATGACTACGACCATGAGTGTCACTCTCGGCATCATTAATCTCGCCTTGAACACTAGGATTTGACATTCTCAACACAAAGCTTCAAAAAACACCCTTCACACAAGAAACTCCCACCACACATAGAAAGTACAAATCAAGCAATGAATTGAGGACTTACTCTATTCTTCCAAAGGAAAGTAGAGTATAACAAATTAGTAGACTAATAGGAACTATTTCAGCATAGCTCTTGGTCATAACCTTAAGCTCTGATACTAGGATTATATAATGTACTTAGGAGCTCAATAATCATTAAGGCTTACCATAAGAGATAGGAATCAAATGGGTCCTTCAAGATATCAAGGAAAGGTTGGCAAACTAAATGTAGTAACTTATGTAAAGCTGCTCGAAGGATATTACTCATTAATAAACACAATATGACTTGACACTTTACTTGATGTGATGCACAAACTAATGTTAAGGTTAACCTACCACTAATTTTAAGCTACTTAGTAAGACTAAATAAGAGTATATGAAAAATGAACTTAGAGATGAGTATCTTGCAAGAACAAATATATTCAATGTTTGAAAAGAATGTCTCATGTTCCGACTATAAAGAGAAGGGACTATTTATAGTTAGTCCCTAGAGAAACATTACAAATAAGGAGAATTACAAAAAGGCATACAAGCAAAGAGATTCTTAGTACATATGAGAAAGGATAAATAGGACAAATAACAAAAAAAGGAAATATAGTACAATGTTAGAAAAATGGACAGGTGCCAGCTTGTTAATGGGTTTATACTAAGGAACCTTCAGTACAACTACTAAGCTGAGTCATGACATGGCAGCATCAAGGGTTACCGAAACAAATAAGGAATATCGTAAGTATTAGTAGTTGGCTAAAGGAGAAGTACTCCATCCAACAAGGGCCTAGGTTTTGGCACCCAATAGATAGCTCTTAGCATCTAAAGGTCTGGGTAATTGGAGCAGGACTTGATGTGTAGGGCCTTAGTCTTCATCACTTGACAAATAGGTCTTAGTAAGTGGGTGATAGCACAAAGCAAGGTATACATACCTTGAGCTCTTAAAGAGTTCAACCAACATTCTTTTGAATACTATTTATCGTCCTCAGTAGGTTAACAAGAGAGAATTCTTATGGTGAAGGATTGGAGGCCTCTTAGGCGTGCATACGTAAGTGAGCCAAAGGTAAGTAACCTATCAAGCCCTAAACCCTAAAATGCAAAAACAAAATCTACAAAAAATAAAGAAGAAGTTTTTATATCAGGGTATTATTGGCATAATAGTATGCTGTTACTGACATGATGATGTGTTGTTACCATTATGATGGTAGACAAGTGTCATCCATAACTCATCTTCTTTCTTTAATGAAATGGTGTATTTTTTCTTCAAAAGTTTAGTATACCGTCATGATTACAGCAACATATTGTCATGCCGGTATAATCTACTCTATGTGATACTTACAAACATTCTATTCTTGATACTAGCAAGTGTGCCAACTTGATGGTTATCACCTACCAACAGTAGGGTAGTTAGATACCGTCAAGCTGGTAGTTCTAGCTTCATGTTTTCTTTCTTTTCTTCTTTTTTGGCTTCTTGAATGGGACTACCATCACATGGTATCCCTTAGGACTTGTAAGATCAAACATAGAAAGCTTAAATTCTTTAAATAGACACTACTTTTGAGCACTAAAACACAAAGAAAATGAATTGCACTTATGTTGAGAAATTATATGTGATTTTGATGAAAATTCATACACATTAGCTCAAAAATCTATTGAATCATATATGATTGTTAAAGAAATCCTTCATATAAGTGTATGTTTTCACATACTTATCACTTTCTAGGTTAGCAGGTTATTATCGACGATTCGTGGAAGGTTTTTCTAAGATAATGGCACCACTTACTATATTAACTCAAAAAGGAGTAAGGTTTATTTAGGATGATAAGTATAAGCCAAACTTTATAAAATTGAAAGAAAAATTTAAATCAACCGCAGTGTTGTCGTTATCCCAGAGGGGCAAGGAGTACGTTATTTATAATGATGCTTCTAATTAAGGGTTAGGGTGCATTTTGATGCAAGAAGGAAAAGTAATTGCTTATGCCTTCCTATAGCTAAAGCCATACGAAAAGAATTACTCTACTCACAACTTGGAGTTAGTAACAGTTGTTTTAGCCTTAAAGCTCTTAAGACATTACTTATATGGGGAAAGGTGTTACGTGTTTATAGATCATAAAAGTTTGAAATATGTTTCCACACAATAAGAGCTAAACCTAAGACAAAGGTAACAATTAGAGTCAATCAAAGACTATGGCATGGATATTTAGTATCATCCAAATAAAGCTAATGTGGTGGCAGATGCTCTCAATGAGAAGAAATAAGGCAACATAGTGATATTGATCATATTATAGAAACCTTTACTTGAAGACGTGTAGAATGGAGTTGGCAATAGTAACTTGATAGGTAGTGGATAGATTAGCTAAGCTGTGCATTTAACCAACTCTTGTGGATAAAATAAAAGCTACACAATTTGAGGATTTACGTATCCAAGAAATCAAGAGTAGAATAGAGCAAGCTAGAGCAACTGAATTTGGCATTGATGCTAAGGGTATTTTAAGGTATTGGTGCAGGTCGTATGTGCCAAATCGAGAAGAGTTAAAGCAAGTATTCTTAAGAGAAGTACATTACTCTAGGTATTCTATTCATCCTTGAAGTACTAACATGTACAAGGACTCAAAGAACCATCATTTGTGGAATAACGTAATATCTTAGAAGTAACAAGATGTAAAAGAACTTAAAGAAGCATTATCGATGAAACAACATAAAGCAAAAAATCGCAAAGTATATATCTAAGTGTATCACATGTCGGATGGTAAAGATTAAGCATAAGAGGTTAGCTGGTGACCTGCAACCCTTGCCTATACTAGAGTGGAAGTGGGTACATGTGATCATGGATTTTTGTCACACATCTCCCTAAGAGTAAGGGAAAACATGATACAGTGTGAGTGGTAGTTGATTGATTGACAAAGACAACTCATTTTATTTCTATGAGATTGGATTATAGGTTAGAAAGGCTGACCAAGATGTATATGAAAGAGATAATGAGACTGCATGGAATTCTAGTTATAAGAACAACTAATAGAGATATGCAATTTGTAAGTAGATTCTAGAAAAGTTTGCAAAAGTCATTAGGTACTAAAGTTCAAATTAGTATAACATTCCATCCTTTGATGGATGGACAGTTTGAGTGAACAATACAAATATTAGAGGATATGTTATGGGCTTCTGCTTTAGACTTTAGTGATAGTTGGAACAAGAATCTTCTATTAGCCGAACAATTATCATGCAACTATACAAATGGCTCCATATGAAAGAAAGTACAGATTACCCATTTATTGGAACGAGGTAGGAGAAATACAGCTTTTAGGGCCAGAGGTAGTATAAGAGGTTGCAGAGAAAGTCAAACTTATTACAAAGAGAATGCAAGCAATTTAAAGTCACTAGAAAAGTTATGTAGACAAATGGTGACGACCTTTGGAATTCTAGGTTGGGGATAAAGCGTCGCTGAAGATTTATCCGTATAAAGGAATTTGCAAGTTCGGACCAGAAAGGAAAGCTGATTCTAAAATGTATAAGACCATATATAGTGTAGGAACAAGCTGTAAAAATTCATTCTATCCTTAAGCCTATAAGGAGTTCATAATGCCTTCCATGTTTCAATGTTGAGGAAGTTTATAGAAAATCTGGAGCAAGAGTCAAAGTAGCCACATGTATGAATTCTTGAGTTAGAGTTATTAAAGCTACAACCTAACCTAACTTATAAAGAACAACTTGTAAAGACTATAGATACTAAGAAATATGTATTAAGGAGGAGGAAAATCCATTATATCAAAGTGTAGTGGTCAAACCAATCTAAATGAGAAGTTATCTAGGAGTTAGAAGAAGAGATAAGTAAGAAGTATTCTGAATTGTTCTAAGAATTAGGTAACTTTCAAGGATAAAAGTTTTTCTATTGGGGGGCATTAGGGGTAGGGGAGACAAGGAGGGAAGGAAGGAATGTGATACCTTTAAAAAAAAGAGAAAAGAAAAAGAGTCATAAAATAATAAAAATTGTGAAATAAAATAAAAGATGATTAAGTTATAAGTAAGGGGTATTAAGGTATTTAGCAATGGTTTAATGAAGGGTAAAGTTGAAAATACATGAAATTCCTAACCTAACTAGTGCACAAAATATTATATTGTTTTTTACCAAAGGCTCATTTAGGTTTCTTATGCACTACAAAATTGAATTCCTTCTCTACAAACTTTAGAAACCCTCAAGGTAAGTTAGGAAATTCTATTAACTCTCGTTGGTTTTTAATAGAAAAGGTTAATTGATTTAGATTTTTTATGATAGTCTAGGTGTAATTAATGTGAAGAAGGGGATTGCAAGACTTACATAACCCTAGAAGACTTTCATTGGTAAGTGAAGAGTCAGTCGTGGAATTGAGGAATTGAATCTAAGAAATACGCATTGATCAGCTAATGGAAAAAAAAGAAACTCTAAAGGACTATCAAAATTAAGGTAAAGTATCCCTCATACCATAGATTTTCTATAAATTTTTATTTTAATAAGCTTTTAGGTGATGAATATGGTGGCTAAAATGATAAAGTAATGGAAAATTGTGGTGTCATTGGTGTAAATGTTGAATTTGAATCAAGGGTTTAAAGATATGAAATATGTGAGGTATTGGTGATGAGGTCTTTGATGTAGAGTTGGGTCGTTTTAAGAAAGGGTGTTTTGAAACAAAAGAATTTCGTATTGTAGTTTTGAAGGCTGAATTAGGTTTATAAAAAAGTTTTGGTAGATGAAAAGACGGTTTTTCAAAGTACAAGATATAAGGATCAATGTTAAATTACAATGCTAAATAAGGATTAGCAAAAATTATAGTATCCTACTAATTATAAGGTTCATTAAATGATCAAATAGGAGATAGGGTTTAACTGACCAAAAATCCTAGGAAATAATACGCATGTTATGATAGTTGCATAGGTACATTAAATAAAACTATTTGAAAACCTTATTTAAGAAATTATAATTTATGTAATTATCTATATGAAAAGAAAAAAATAAAATAAAATAAATTACAAGCATAAAGAGTAAAACATAAAATATTTAGGGAAATAGTAAAAGATCTAAATTACTATAGTAAGTCTCATTTAACCATAAGACATTTACTATAAGGTAAATATAACAAAATAAGAATAAATGACCAAAAAACCCTACATTGCAAAAAAAAAAAGTAAAAAGTAAAATAAGGTAAATGGTAAATAATAAAATAGTAAATACAGGCAACTTTTATTTATGATAACATAAATTATGTCTTTTGCGTGTAAGGCATAATCATTCCATATCTTAAACATAAAAGTAATATTAGAAGACTTGACCATACTTTAGTAAAAATAATCATAGCATCTATTAATTTAGCAAAGAAATTACTGAAATACCCCTAATTACAAAATTAACCAACATGCAATGAAACATCACATCAAAATTCAATAAATTATTTATGAAGTCAAAATAATCAAGGGCACAAAAGGAATAATTTTTAATAACATTGATTTTTGTTAGAAAAATTTACTAATTAGCCCTTTTAGATGTCAAAAAATTCACAAAAAAAATTGAGAAATGTCAAAATATTATAAGAAATTTACTAAAGATATGAAAGAATATTGGAAATCTACAGAAATTTTTCCAAGACTTGTTTCCCAATCTATTAATAAAAAAATTAATTTTTAAGAGTAGAGAAACCCTATAAATACTATCCTACCCCTTGTAAATTTTCCTCACATTTACTTATAGCTCCAAAATTCACAAAAATTTAATTGTAGTATCCTCCCATATACTCCTAGGGTTTTGACAACCACTAGAAGGTGGTGGAGGTCATCGACTAGTGGTTTTAGCTATTAGATAGTATTTTAGTGTGGGAATTTTAGGTAAAATAATAACGCACATTTTTCTTCAAAAATTTTACTATGAGTACCTTGTATTTATAGTAATATGAGGTTATTATGCAAAAAATTATTTTGAATATTTGATATTTTTAATAATTTTTCCAAGTTTCTCCTCAATATTGCCTAAAAACCTAAGACTTATCCTAATTGGGGCATGTAAATACCTATTGACCTCATAATACCATCACAAATTTTTATATACTATAGTATATTATTTATGATTATTTCATGCTAGAAGTAACATTATACTTATTACTTCATATTTATTACCATTTTATAACTCAATTTTCCAAGTTTCTATTCATAAATAAATAACTATTGACCTCATAATACCATCACAAATTTTTATATACTATAATATATTATTTATGATTATTTCATGCTAGAAGTAACATTGTACTTATTACTTCATATTTATTACCATTTTATGACTCATTTTTCAAGTAAATGGCCTAAAAATATGTTATTTACAAAATTTCCAAAATAACAAATAAATGTTCTATATGACGTAAAACACTTAATATAAGGGTATAATGACAATTGTTAACCTCTTTTATATTACTATCTTTACTTATATCTATAACTATACTTCATTTTTGATAAACCAAGACTATGCCCTAAAATACTACTAGCTTAACTTTTACAACTCCCGTCTTCTAAATACGTTTCATCAAGTTAGATTTGATTTTTCAACTTAAAACATTGATAAGTCTTCTAAATAGTGAATCAAAAATCACGAAACCAAAATATTTAACCCTTTAACTATATGATTAAAAGGATAATATACTAACTTAAATAGATATTCCTTTTTGACTTCTAAGTTCATGGGCAACCTTATCTCAGGTGAGTGGCCTACTTCATCACAATTAAATTATCTTTTACAAGGAATCATATGTCATTATATTGATTATGCTTGTAATTAGCTTGTCTTGTGTATATGCGACATATGTGATTGAAAATTTGATTTCAGTAGTTGAGCTTACTTGCTTTGATGTAATTGTAATGTGTTTAAATTCAATTGCTATGGTTTGTGATACTTGATTGATCGCTTACTAAAAAATTGCCTCTAAAAATCTACTCAGCTTAAGAAATTGGATATGCATTGCATCTTTTGCACACCTAAATTTTGTCCCACTAGATATCAACCATCAAGTGAGACATAAATTATATCTTCTCTTGATCGTACTAAACTATTTTAGCTAAAGAGGAAGTCATAGTATAGGTAAAAGCAATCCAAAGATAGTCTAAAGTAGTTTAGGGAGGATTATGGATCCATTGCACAAGTTTAGATTTGGTGGGAGAATGTTATTTATAGAAACTCCTCGAGACTTAAATTAGAGTAGGTATAATTTCTCTAATCTCAGGACGATCTGAACAATGTTATGTGGATGGCATTTGTGCTGCATTGCAAACTGAAAGATTGCTTTTCTTACTTTTTTAAGTATAATGTAAGTTCCTTACCACTTATTAAGCCGTAGTTTGGCTTGCATTATCACAAACTTATTGCAAGTTAGCAAGACTTATCTACGCCACTACAATGATTAGGGATTCACTAATAGGTATAGATACTCAATTTTTACCCTTTATAGTTTTTAAAATTTCTTATAGGATAAGGAAAATAGTTCTAATTAAAAAAATAAACAAAAAAATAGAAAATTCATAAAAATACAAAAAAATGAAAAAGTAAAAAAAAAAATGAAAAAATGTTAGGAAAATTGGAATTTTAGGAAAATAAAATCCTTAGGTCATTTTTAGGGTCTTTAAGTCACATGAAACAGGTCATCTCATTTTTAAGGTCAGGTAAAGTCAAAATTGCACACTTGCAATTTAATGATTCTAATTCATATTTGAAAATATTTGGACCCCATCTAGACTTAAATTAATTTTTTAATGGAGGATTGTAAAATCGTTAAGTTGGAATTGATTTGAAAATTAATTTTAACATGTGTGCTATACTTAATATTATGGGCATTGCATTTTTATTTAGATTGAAAAAGAATAAAGTGAAATAATAGTTTAGTTAAAAAAAAAAACAAAAAAAATAAAAAGCTAGACCAAGTTAGACTTATTGTGCAAAGTTAGGACCCTTAGAAATTTTTGAAAAATAATATCGCCTAAATCTATGACCCTTTTTCTACAATTTTTTTCTAAAAAAATGTATTAAAAAATGTAAATCTAGTTAGTTTTTACAATTAAAATAAACTAATACACCTAAATTTTTGGAAATGAGCAACGAATATCTAATCTTGAATTTCAAGTACGTAACCACCTTCAGGATAACTTAAAATATAAAAAAAAAATTATTTTTTTCCACTTTTGGGAATAATTTTTCAATTTCTCATTTTTTGTAAGTAGATACAACTTCATATATTTTATTTACTTATGAATAGGGATTATTTTTAGAAAGGTAACTCGAAATAAAATTAAATTTGGAAGGTTAAAATGGTATTCATTAGGGTTTATTAGAATAACCCTGGAACTCATGATATTTAGTTTCTTGAAAATTTGTAAAAAGATTTTCAAAAACATAAGTTAGTAGCTAAATTAAAACCAATCTACCTAATTGATTATAATTTAATCACCATTCTCGATTCTACCGAATGGCAAGTCCAAAGTTTTTTCAAAAAATAAAGAAATTAAATTTTCCTTAACTTTAGTCGATGGTTTAAATTAAATAACACAAGATTTAATATAAATCAAGTTAAGGAAAATAGAAAAACCAAAAATTTAGGCTCTATAGTAGGTTTTTGAGATAATAAGGGAAGAAGCTAAGTGAAGAAATAAGATATCAAGTTTTCTTTATAAACAACTTGGGACATTGATTCAAGCTTCAACTTATATTGTAACAAATATCTTAAATAATAATATGAAATGATTATTCTTTAAGTATTAGTTTATGAAAGCGTTATGTATTCCAATTGACAATGATGATGATAGGCCTTAAGCTACCGTAAGTAGTTAAGGTATATGGTAAGATCGATATTGTATTTTGCAAAGTGTGACATAGGAGAGTTGACACAACTTGTTGACATAGGGCTATTTTAGGTGGAAAAACAATGAGTAACATGGCTACAATGACATGACTATATCATAGGTCGTGTTTACCTAGGGGTTCAATAAGTGATACGGCTACAATAATACGATTGTATGACTGGTCATATCCACCCATGTTGATAAAAAGTAACATGTTGACTTTGATACGATCACGTTATGGATTATGTCTTACTAAGTTGAGTTTTCTCCTTTCTTTGATATATTTCCTTTGTCACATCAAAAGTAAACATATACTTCATTAAGTTAAATTAAGGAGAATTAAATAGTCTAAAAGTAAGTTTTATCTTAGAAAAACAACTTATTTAACATTTATGGAGATTGATGTATATTTAATGTTTCTAGTTTCTAAAGTTAGAGACAATTCGTTGTTAATAGGTTCCATCTATCCAAGTACGTGACACCTGCTTGTTGTCTATGAGTGTTAGAGTAACAAATTTAAAATAGATTAAATGTATATTCGGCTTAAGTATCTTTTTGCTACTTATACTTGTCTTGTCCTAAGAGCCTGTAGTGGTAGATCCATATAGGATAACCCTAATGATTCATATGATGTATTATCCTTTGTGGAATCTTACATGGAAACGACTTGGAATAGATCTTGGTTGTTATAAAGGGGGCTGAAATGACATACTAATGTTAGGTTGTAAAGGGTTCCGAAGGGGCACGTTCAAATGTTACATTGTGATATGAACTATGATGTGACAAGATCATGAGGACCGCTATTTTATGTTGTGTAACTAGCTTAAAAGCAAAGATAAATAAAGTAATTATATGGTTTACTTGTTTTGCATTTAAACACATGTGATTATATAGTGTTTGAGCTTACGCATGTGATTATATGTTATATACCGGGTTTTAGCTTACCTTTATATTTCTTTTTCCCCAACATAAGTTAAAATGATATTTATAGAGTACAATAATTATGAAAACTTGATGCTTATGAGACTACTAGATTTGAGGATTGGAGTCATAGTTATTACTACTAAGATGATGGTTATGGAGACTATTATTATAATGAAAGTCAGTAGTATTAGAGATAGTATTTAGGATTGAAATGGGAATTAAGTCTTGATTTCATTTACATTATTTCCATTAAGAGAGACAAGAGAGTTATTTAATTTTATTGGTACTTATAGAGCATTTATTGAAGAATTTAGATATTATGAAATTTTGGAGCCTAAGAGATTACTGATACTAATGGTTATTAAATGCAAAGTTTAAGATGTTTAGTAGTGGTTTTAGAGCCTAATGTATTAGCAAAAGACTAGAGACACATGGCGGTCTGTAGGATTTCAAGTTTTAAGGTGTTACAATAGAAAATTTAAGCATTATGTTATAGTAGTTGAGCATTAAGGTTCATTGCAAATATGATAAGTGAGTTAGGAAAAATTAAAGGCACCCAAGGAGTTAGTGGGTATTTTAGGTTGATGCTACCCCAATAACATTGGAGAATTTCCATTAAAAGTAAGCAAGAGATATCTTGTTATCGCTTTAGGGGAATGATTATCAAATGAGGGTTAACTATTATTATTCCTCGCTTTAGAGAGGAAATTGTCTTGGGTGAAGTTATGTATGGATGACTTCATATGAAATTGCCTTTAATGAATTTGGTAAAAGCATTTAGATTCAGTACAAACATGCAAATTTTGATACACATTATATTATAAGAATCTATATGTCAATACTACATTTATTAGAGGCGACTTTATATGCCATAACACCACCTAATAATTTCCTTTTGGAGAGTCCTTAACCATAAGAATGATAGATGAGGTAGAGGGGGCAATTTGAGTATAAAGGGCTATGGGTGTCTAGGCAAGGATGTCATCCTCATTTCGAAGTTTAATCCATTATTCTTGGCTAAATAATTTAGGTAGGTATTGTAGGTGTCAAGTTGCTCTAAGTAGTGGGCAAAGATGGTGCATGCTATGCTATTAGTTTGCAGGTGACAATTATTAACATGGTTTTCCATAGGTTGTTTGTTTTACTAATTATGGGATACTAGTTAGTAATTCCAATATCAAAAGTAACATCACGTAAACTTATCGAAATGAGTCACAATTAACAAAGGCAATAGATAAAGGCACTCCTCTCTTTAGTAATAGAGAGAATTTTTTCCTCTCCGTAGTAGGAGCACATATTGTTTAATAATATTGTGTATCATGCTTTTTCGGCTACACCATTGTATTGACAATCCAGTACAAAGCATGCACTTGGGGATATGGCTTTTACAGTTGTATTTTTCAGTACAAAAACATTTCATTGCTTACAAAAACCCTAGATTTCATCCTCAATAGCTGCATCCATAAAACTTTGCATACGAATATATATATATATATATATATATATAAAGAAAAAATAAAAGGAAATGGTATTACATTAATTTATCACATTTCTCTTGATATCTCCATGGAAGGAAATGACATTAAACATTAATAGCTACACTACATTGCAAACAAATCTCAATGGCTATAAGTTGAATCTGCATCATATTACTAAGGTGCAATAATTTGAGATGACATTCTCACCTATTGACAGTATTGTCTAGGCCTCACAGTTGTAGTATGTTCCAAATCTGATGTCTTATGCTGGGTGTTGTTTTTCCTTTGAAAGCTATAACAATTTTAAGTAGTGTAACTAATACATAAGATCCTTCTAACAGCTTCTATTAGAAGAACATTAGACCTACAATCAAACATTAGTGTCCATTTTTCTAATATTAGTCTTTGTGTTGTTCTTAGGCAAATATTATGGCTACTTCCAGCAAAGGAAAGGAGTTATAGTATTCCATGAGCAAGAAGTGTACTAGCTAGGTAGTGTAGTGTTGGAGGAGAACGATTTAATCAAAGAAGAGGAAGAGGCTTTAGTAGTTAGTAAAGTGGTGGCTGACAAAGCTTTAAATAGGCTTATAGTGATGAGCATTCTACAAAAGTTATAGGAGGATTTCAAAGAGGTTACCTTTAACACAGCAAGGTTCAACAAGTACTTAACTTCTTTTAGTAGCTCAGAAATAATGGAAACAGATGTAAAAGAGGGGCAATGGTTGGTCCTAAGTCATGTGTTTATTATGGAAAAATGGAAAGGAAACCTTAATGTTGATGAAGTGAAACTAACGAAAACAGCTTTCTAGGTGCAAATACATGGATTAAAGCTAAACCAAATGTCTAACAAAAATTCTATAATTATTGGAGGGTACATTTGGTAAGCTGGTAGACTTTGAGTCAATGAGGTTGGAGAGTAGTTTACGTAGAACTTTTCTGAGATTTAGAGTGAAAATCGGTGTTACCAAGCCATTAAAGAAGGAAATGTAGATTAATAAGGAAAATGGTGAAAGGTACAAAGTCAATTTTAAATATGAGAAGCTATCAGATTTCTGTTTCACTTATGTGAAGCTTAGACATCTAGCTATATTTTGTAAGAAAAAACAAAACTGAAGTAGTGCATATGAGCTAGCTCTAAGGGTAGTAGCAGTAAGGAATGGTTTCTAGTCGAGCCCATATGAAAAACTTGAAACAAGTGTGAGTTAGAGGAAAGAAGAAAAGCACCTGAATTAGACTACCTAATTGGGGGAGGATGCCCTTTTTGCAACAAATCAAACATCTCCTGATTTGCCCTCTCAATAAGCAATCATTGACTCTTCTCCAAATAGCCATCCCCTTCCCTTAACAAACACTTCCCTAGCCATAAACATAATCCTTAACGCACCATCCACCCATCCTTCATCGCTATCTCTCTAAGCTAAGCCAACAAAAATTATACCCATGCCCCATCCTCAAGAATCCACTTCACCACCACCATTAGCATCACCTTTAATCGCTACCTCTCAATGCTACAAACTCCTATAACCCTTGCTATTAGACCTAACGTTCAACAATCCCCACCTATCTACTATGTTGACTTCCTACCTAGGGAGCAAGACATTGACCTTGGAATTAATAGTACACAGTCAAATCTTATTAAGGTTGATAATAAAATGGCAAAAACTATGTTAGAAGCAATGAAAAAACTAAACTTAAAACACAATAGAGAGGAGCTCTTACTACAGGAGGTAAGGAGATTAAGGATTGATGACGAAACCTTCAACCTGCAGATGGACAACTAGTTCACGTTAGGACCAACTAGAAATCAACAAAAGGAATGTAAAGGAAGAAAGAGTAGAGTAAGAAAACTAGAAGAAAAACTGGACTACTCAGTTTTATTGGATATTGAAGTCAAGGAGATCGCTCTTAACAATAACCAGGGTAGTAGTAGGTGGCCTCCAACAACCATATGGGAACCATGAAGTTTATGAGCTAGAATTGTCAAGGAATTAGACGTTCCTTGACAATTCAAAATCTAAAATGGCTAGTAAATAAGCATAATCCAACAATCGTTTTTCTTATGGAAACTAAAAATAGAAATAGTGTTATAGAAAGAATCTGTAATAGACAACAATATGCAAATGCTTTTTATGTGCCCCCAGAAAGATTATCAACAATATTAGCACTATAGTGGACAAATGATGTAAGCATTGAAGAGTTAGAAGCAAATAAACACTGGATTCATTCTACAATAAAACATAGTGATGGATCCTTTCTTGCATATGTCTCTTGGATAAATTCTCTAAGTGATTTCAATGGAAAAAAGAAACTATGGAAAGACATAGTACAATGTTCCTCTTGCTTCAACAAACCATGGTTATGCATTAGAGATTTTAATGAAATTCTGGAACCACATGAGAAAATTGGAGGAAGAGTAAGGAGCAAGAGACAAGAATTCAAGCATATGGTTTTTGGTGCCAACTTACAAGATTTAAGATACATGGGACAATGGTTTACATGGCTCAATAAAAGATATAGTGGTAATCTAAACAAAGAGCGAATTGATAGGGACTTTGCTTCATTTGATTGGTTAGGACTGTTCCTTAACACACAAATTGAACATTGTCCAACTATAGGATCAAAACATGTAGCCCTAATGCTAAACACTAACAATCGAGACAAGATAGAGCCTAAAAGATTTCGCTTTGAAAATTTTTGGAGGGACTTAGAGGAGTGCGAACAGGTTGCTAAAAGGAGCTGGGAATAGTACTATGGAGGCACTCTTAAAACTTATAGCAAAAAGCTAACTAAGTGGAGCAAAACTGCAGTGCCAAATAGCAAAAGGAGATAGAAAAACTCATGACTAAGCTTAGTGAAGCTCAAAATGCAAAGGCTAGTCAAGAGGGAGAAGAGGAAGAGAAAATCATAAAGCAACTAGAAGAGTTATGGGGGAAGGAAGAGAAGTATTAGCACAAGAGATCACACATTAAATAGCTTAACTATGGAGACCAAAATACCTCTTTCTTCCATCATACTACGGTCTCTAGAAGATAGAAGAGCAAAGTCTTGTGAATCAAGGATGAAAGAGGTAAGTGGTTGACAGATGAAGAGGCGATGAGATGAAATTATGTTCAGTTCTATGAAAAACTTTTTGAAAGCATAAGGAGCAAGTGATGGGGGAGATGCCTAGATTGGATTCCTACCTTATTCACTCTAGAGGAGAACCATTTAATGTGTGAAGAAGTAAGTGGGGAAGAAATCAAAAAGGCAATTTTCTAACTAGGAGGACTCAAAGCTCCGAGTCCAAACAAATTCTCAAGTATCTTCTATTAAAGCAAATAGAATACTATAGGCCTTGCAGTGTTAGAAGTAGTCAAGGGATTTTTCATGACAAGTCAATTCCCTAATGCCCTTAACTACACTGACATGATCCTCATTCCTAAAGTCCCTAACTTAGAGTCTATTAATCAATTCCTTCCTATAAGCTTATGCAATTTCCTACATAAAATCATGTCTAAAATCTTAGTTAACTAGCTAAAACCTTTTTGAGGAGAGTTTGTTACTGAAAATCAGAGTGTTTTTATCTCAAGATGTATGATTCATGATAACATACTTATAGCACATGAGATGTTTCATATACTCAAGAATAAGAGAAGGGGAAAAAATATGGATGTGCTATTAAAATTGACATGAATAAGGCTTATGATAAAGTGGAATGGGACTTCCTAGAAGCTATACTAATTAAACTAAGGATGGATGATAGGTTGGTTAAATGGACAATGGCTTGTGTGACTTCAGTAGAGTACAATGTAATGCTAAATGGAAAGTGTGTTAGATATGTTAAACCATCTAGAGTACTTTGATAAGGATACTCGTTATCTCCTTACTTATTCATTCTTATTGCATATGTACTCTCTAGGGGACTCATGTTCTACAAAGAGTAAGGATAGATTAAAGAAATCAAGCTAAAGAGAGAATGCTTGGAGATCACCCACCTGCTGTTTACGGATGACTCACTATTTTTCTTAAAAGAAAAAGTGAAAAATTTGGCAAAGCTAAGGGAGTTGATTTCAAAATATTGTGAAGCAATAGGACAGAAGGTCAACTTTCTAAAGTCAACCTTATTCTTCAATCCCAATGTTTTTGATCAATACCGAAAGTCCCTAGCAAGCTCTATCAGGATACAAAGTTCAAATGACCCGAGGAAATACTTAAGATTACTAATGATCTGAGGGAGATCTAAAAAAGAAGCTTTAAAGTTTGTGAAGAATAAAATAGTAGCAAAACTATAGGGGTGGAAAAAGAATTTGCTAAGTTCTACAGGTAGAGAGATTTTGATAAAATCAATAGTGAGTGCAATTCCTATGTTCTCCATGGCATGCTTTAAGTTCCTTGCATAGTGGTGCAAGGATTTAAACAGTTTGGTGTCAAAATTCTAGTAAGGATAGCATGGAGATAAAGGAAAAGTCCACTGGGTAGGATAGAGTGAACTATTTGATCCAAAAGCAAAAGGAGGGATGGGATTCAAGGACCTCCAATTTTTCAACTTAGCTTTGTTGACAAGGTTAGCTTGGAGGGTGTTCTCTCATCCTATTAGCTTATGGGTTCGTGTCTTGAAAGGCCTGTATTTTTTAGATAGGGATTTTTTTAGGGCGAGTAAAGGTAGTAGAGCATCTTAGGCGTAAGCTAGCATACTAGAAGGAAAGGAAGTGCTATCGAAAGGACTCTTATGATGTGTAAGGAAAGTGGAAAAAATTAATGTAGGGAAGGATAGATGGATACTTAGGCTTCCTGATTTTTAGCTGCATAGACATAACTAAACAAATCTACCTACTATGAAAGTTGAGGATATTATAGATCAGAATGGCAATTACTAGAATCTCAACTCAATACAACACCTTTTAACAAAAGAGGAAATCAAAGCCAGAAGAGTAATACCTATACTAATTCGACCACAAGAAGAAACCCAAGTATAGCCATTTGTGAAAGATGGCAAATGCATAGTGAAATCAATCTATTTCCATATGGCCGAAAGTAAGAAGACCCAGAGAGAGAGTCACCCATCCACTTTGCGTACGCTATCTAAAACTGACTACAAACAAATCTAGAGTATCAATTTTTAACCAAAGATCAAACATTTTATATAGAGAGCAGTAAGGAACACACTACCAATTCTCAATAATCTTCACTTCAGACATCTAACCATTAACCTTAGGTGCCCCTTTGCAAGGAACAAGAAACAACTGAGCATGCACTACTTTTATGTCCTTAGACGATGCGGGTGTGTTATGCCATTTTCAACTAGAAGATGGAGAGATAAAGGGTTGTAGCCCTTTGGGAGTGGTTCAAGGAAACCCTAAAGGAGCTAGAAAAGAGAATCAAGCAAGAGCTAAAAGCACAATTGGCCATTGTATACTAGACAATCTAGAAGGAGCAGTGTTAATCAGTGTAAGAAAGAGGGGAAGTTAGACCTATTGTATGTGTAGACAAATTTAAGGCTACATGGGAGAAGTGGAGCAAGAGGAAAGTGAAGGAGAAGAAGAGGGAAGGGGATGAAACTAAAGATTAGTGAGCTTTGTGGGCTCCACCCTCGTATGGAATGCTCAAAATCAACATAGATGGTTCTTGGTAAGGGAAGGATGAAGATGGCTCTATAGTGTGCATGGCAAGAGACTACCTAAGTAACGTGGTAAGCGATTTTGTTAAGAGAGAAGACAAATTGAATGTCGAAGTAGTGGATTACTAAGCAATAAAGAGAGTTTTACAATAGGCAGGTGATCTTGGAGGGTCTCAGTTCACAATAGAGTTAGATGCCTTAGTTGTAGTCCATTCAATCAATTCGGACAAACTGTTAGTCTCGTGGCTTAATGCTCCTTTGGTTTAAGATGTTAAGGATGTACTTTCTTCCTTTTGTCAGGCTTTTATGAGTTGTGTTTATAGATCAACTAATAGGGTAGTTGATTGGCTAACATTTTACTATATGATTAGGATGTGCCTTTTGAACTAATATGTAAACACCCCATCTCAATCGAGAGACTTGTTAGACTTTGATCGTTTGTTTTGTCCTTTAGATGCTGGGTTTGTAAAGACTTTCTTTAATTAATGAATTCTCTTTTGTTTGGGCAAAAAATAAATAAATAAATAAATAATCTTACCGAAATGACTCAATAATGATTCTAGAATCCAGGTGCTTATATATAATATATTTAGGATTTATAACTCCTAAGTTAAATAGAATGACCAATTTACATGGGATTAAGGAAATTTTCCTAAATATATAAGGAAAAAAAAAAGCACCTTTCGCTTTCCTGAAAAGGTGAACTTTGAATAGCAGGTATCGCAGAAAAGGATACGAGAGACATGTGAGAAGCTTACAACCGTAAATAGGAGAAGACGCTATTTGCTTGCTTTTATATTTGTCATTTTGGGCCCAATGATAGATGCCCCTCCTTATAATAGGAAAATAAAATATAAGCTGGAGAGCATATGAAGGCTGCGGTCTTCTTTCGAATTGAGTAGGGAAAATAATCCCCATATAATGATATCTCATTGTTGACTACAAATATATAAATTATAAAAATCTAAAATATTAAAAAAAAAAAAAATGGCCATTTTGTTGTGTGAACCACATGACTACATAGCTAGCCTCACATGGATGTTGAAGGTTGATTGAGTGTTTACAGCCTGTTGCCATCTTAACTAGGTCCTACCCAACACCTCTGATAGAAGAATAATAAAAGATGGACAATAAAATAATAGACCAATTAATGATGTTTTCGTGTGTTAATGAAATCAACGCAGATGGTCATACTTTATTGCAATCATATGACCACATTTAATCCATGGCTTTACTTCAGCCTTCAGTTACTTTTACAACCTTTGACTTCATCCAAATAATCAAAACCTACCATTCTCTTCTCTTCTCTTCATGACTGTGAATAGTTACCAAATTGGCAAGGAGTTGCTCCTTTTTCCAGCAAATTATCTACAACCCAGTAATAATCCTCATTCATAAACCGTACGCAACATTTTCATGTATAATAATCAATTAAGAGAGTTCGTTTTTATACGGTATACGGAAACTTATAACTAGAAAATAGAAAATCGCTATGGAACCAGAATATAATTCCTTATCTTACTTTGGATAAGAAGGTTAGCAGGAATTTTAATCGGACAGAGATTATTAGAAAAATTGGTAGGTTTACATACTTCTCAACATCAATAAGGTCGTTGAGTGTACTTATCCAACATTAGTTAAGATTAGTCAGCAAATCTACCATAACAAACGTTCATAGACCCTGACATGTTTACTGCTACATTGGCATATATTTGACATGTTCTAAGGCAAATAACTTTCTTGTATTTGAATTAGTTGCGTGTAAATTGTCCCGGAATTAAAAACAGATAACTCGACATTATACTCTTGATTGAATAAATCCTGGACGAGAAATTACAATCCAATAATTGCAGGAAGCAATAAAGACCACTTCCTTACATTACAATAGAAATACCCCTCAGTTTTCAAAGCACCCCCTTAATTTCTTACCAAAATTAGTATCAAGGCCTAAAAGAGGGAAAAAGAAAAAAAAAAAAAAAAAGGAAAAAAATTATTATATTTTTTTGGCCCCAGGCTTCCAAGGCAAAAGAATGAGACTACTATACCTAACTGTACATGGCATTCTAGCAGAACAATGATACTACTATTGTCGTGGCCAGAAACGCAGACATCAACCACCTCAAATTAAGCTTGTGAATGAGGATGTCAACATGTAGGGTATATTGGCTAGTGGACCTCGTTGGCATGCTAGCTCATGTATATCCCGCACAATGTTGAAGACGGCCTCTGGTTGTGCTAGTTTTAGTGCATTTTCAGACATTCGCTTACGCTCTTCTGTTTTAGTGGTGAACCATTCTGCCACTATCCTGGCTGTTTCTTTTGGACTTCGTGTGAAGATGCCAGCACCATTATCTACTACATAAGGAACATTACCCTTTTCCTGTTACAAGATAAAGAGAAAGGTTAACACTGGAATCAAGCTAGTAATGTTGGACAGATCATTCTAATCTCGAAATCCAACTAACCTGTCCAGGAATGTAGTCATTGAGGATAATGGGAAGTCCTCTGATCAATGCTTCTGCTATGGTCCCAGGACCAGCCTGTGTAAGCGGTGAAGTTACAATACTTGGTCAATATAGTATGCTAAGAAGGAAGGCGAGCTAGAAGAACAGAAGGGCAACAATACAGAACTAACTTTTGTTATTATGCAGTCACAAGCTCCCATCCATTTCTCCATCTGTTTTTCAAATCCTCTTACCTAAGGAATGGCAAAGAATTGTTAGAAGCAACCCTATGATGCGTTCGATAATTGATCACATGAAATTCGAAATTAACTTTATAGGAGCAGGCAATTACTTTAACTGGGATCTTCCACTCCTCGGTTTCCAATGAAGCAGCTAGGAACTTATTACGCCCACATATTATAATCAACTGTCCTATCGGTTTTCCTTGTGCTTCATCGAACAATGATTCTCCAAGCGCAAGGGCAGTTTTCTTGACAGGTCCCATCCCTTCACCTCCTCCCATGAGCAAAACAGCTGGCAAGTCAGGATCCATCTCAAGTTCTTCCCTCAGTTTGTCCTGTATCCCAAAGCACAGAAATTGGGCAATCAAGGACAAATACAAGCGATGGTACTAAAACAAGGGGATAATGAAGTGGAATTTCCACTTATATCTTGTCAGCATAATGTACCTTTGAGATAACTGCACGTGCAAAAGATGGCCGGATAGGCAAGCCATAAACACGAATCTGGGATTCATCTAGGCCGTCTAATAAAGCCCTTTTGGCTACCTCCTGGGAAGGGCAGTAACATCTGTTTACACCTGGGTGAAACCTGTAAACACATTTCACAAATGTAATATTTAGCAACAAATACACGAGCAACATGAATATAAATTTCCAGTTATAATTTCCTAACAACTAACCATGTAGGGTGGCATGAGTTAAGATCAGTGATCACTGTCACAAAGATAACTTTCTTTTGAAGACCTTGCCATTTTAGAACCCATAGAGGAATATGCTGCATCAAAGGGTGAACACTGATGATAATGTCCGGCTTGTACTCCATTAAACCAGCTTCCACTTCCCTTCAATCAGATAAGATCAAATAAATTAAGGAACTCTACAAGAACATCAATACCATAAAAGGATGAAATTAAGAACTTTAGGAAGATGTTTATGAATTAGACAAACGGCAGCAGTGAAATAAAAACACCAAAATAAGCCTTCTCAAGAGGAAAGCAACAGAACAGCACAATGTGAAAACATGTAAAATTAGGAAGTAGAAGATAACATACTTGGCATAGTAGGCAGCGATTGCAGCAAGATAAAAGCCGTGTATCCATTTGGGAGAAGTACTATGGAAAGCCACCTTCCAAAGTTGTACATGTTTCACCATGAACTTGTAAGATCTCTCCATGCTATTTAATGGCCACCCTGTGTATTCTTTCCATACATCTTTCACAAATATCTGAAACAAGACAACATGGCACATCATCAATAACAACTGTCTAAAAAAAGAAAATAAACCAAAATTCAGAAACTTTATTATAAAGAAGACTACCTAAAACAAGTCAAATAAAAATATCTCTGCTGCAAAGCTGAAACCTTGAAGAAATTGAAAATCTTGGATTTGGTAGTGCGAGCCCATCCAAACATTTATTTTCGAAGGGGTTATAAGAATAAGTTTTTAAGAAAGGATACTAAAATTGACTGGGAAAGAAAAAAGGAGTTGGCTGCGTTTACAATGATGACAAAAATGGAAAGAAAAAATAGTAAAATTACAAGAAGATAAAACCAAAAAATAAAGGGAGAGGGGAGAAAAGGGGGGGAGAAAAAAACCACCATGTTCCTAGATCTCTAATAATCTTCCAAGAAAATACAATTCAAGCAGAACATAAGGTTGTACATGTCATAAAAAGTAAACCAGAATCAAACAGCACATCTCACAGAGAAAATATCAATCAACAACACCAAAACATGAATAAGAAGAAAATAAATAAAATTTTACTATTTTTTTCTCTTTTTTGGTAATTGAAGCAAAGTGAATTACCCTATATTCATCTCCAAATTCCATCTGAAAGGCATCACGTATTGCCTCGGCAGAAGCTCTATGTCCACCACCAGTATCACTCATCAAGATCAAAACATTTTTAGTCCTCTCAGCACCAATCTGTGCCAATTCCATATTATTCTCATCTTCTTCGAAAGCACCATCCTCTTCGAACTCACGACTACATCGAATCATCCTATGACTACTCGTACTACTACCATTACTGTTCTTAAAATTAAATAACTTCTCTGCTATAGTCTTCCTTTGAGTTGCTACAGCCATGACCATTATATCTACCCTTTTCCTTTTCTATTTTCCTAAGAACAGCTTTTTCAGTGAAAATGAAACAAAAGACGAATACCCAGATGGACCTAACGGTCAAAACCCCTTCCGATGGCCGGAAAGTGGGATTTTTTCCCCGGCAAGATAGGGAGAAGTTGACAAGAGGAGACTCGGTTTATGGGTTTTCCTTTATATTAAGACAGGAAATAAGTGGGTTTCAGTTATTGGTTAGAAGGTAGATGATCTTTTGAGTCCTGAGTTAGCAAAATATATTGGTGAGAACAGACGGATGCTTAGAATAATGCTGGAATTTTGGATTGGGGGGTTGGAATATAGACAGGGTTAAAGTCGTCAGATGCGCATTTTGTATTGGAATGTTCGGATGGGTAGATTCGAATCTTCTTTCACTTGGAGAACTACTTTGGTGCTGAACCATCAATAATTATCAGTATTTTAATGTTTTCGGTAAAATAATTGCCTTGGTTGTTTCCTGCTATTTATTTGTTCTTGTTTATTTTTGTTTTATTTTTTATCGTTTTGCCAATGTGACCTTTTATTTTAGGGTACTTGCATCTGTCGGCAAAGTAGGTTAGTTTCTTTAACTTAATTTTCTTTTATGATTGCAATTATGGGGTTTAGCTCCCAATAGAATGTTTAACTTATCATATTGTGATTTAACTCTCAGAAATTTTTAGAAATATATACACAAACCTAAACCATTTCTATTACTAGCCAACCTCACAACTGTTATACTTGTTCAAATATTATAATAATTTGAACAAATAATGTGAAAATCGTAAATATAATATGGAAAGTTAGTGAAAGTCATAAAAATGGGGATTAAAGTGGGATGGACTAGTTACTCAAAGTGGTGAGATGAAAAATAAGATATGATCATAAAACTATTAGATAGTTATTGTTAGTATTGTTCATGTAAGGTTCATTGATCAATTGAAAGATATAAACGGTATGATTATCAAAAAGAAAAACTCCCATTTTAATATTATGAATAAACTCTCACTAAAAAAATTA
Source organism: Lumnitzera littorea (assembly GCA_024138015.1). Taxonomy (NCBI): domain Eukaryota; kingdom Viridiplantae; phylum Streptophyta; class Magnoliopsida; order Myrtales; family Combretaceae; genus Lumnitzera; species Lumnitzera littorea. Next base: position 37,974,218 of record JAMXBB010000007.1, on the reverse strand, counting down.
TAAATGATGAGTTCTTGAAATTAAGCACCGCTTTTAAATATATTGTATATCTTTTAGAGTCGTAAAATAATGCTTTGAAAATTTAGATAACTCAGTTGTACGAATGTCCAATAAATTAAGGATCCAAATGCAATTTCTCCCTTACATTTCTAATTTACCTAATTTTGTTTTACCTCCTTTTTACTTGTCTTTGCTGCTATTGGAGAAAGAACAAATCACACGAATGATGAAAAACCTTGTGGGAGCTTTAAGAAAGAGAAATTAAATATCTGGCAACCGTTTTTATTTTTCTTTTTCTTTTGGCATACCTGATTTATTCATTTTCGTGCTTTACTTTGATGAAATTTTACACTGGTTAATTATAAATGTTACTCATAAATAAATTAAAAATATATATGTGGGTAACTGCAATAGGATGTGGAGCAGGCCAATAGTATGGATTTAAGAAGTATTAATTAACAATAAAATGATACATAGATTTAAACTTGAAATCCGCCACACCCTGAGACGGGAAAAAGGATCAACTAGCCAGAAAAGAAAAAAAGAAAAGATATTCCACAAGTTTGATTTATACAGAAGATTCACAAAACTGAACTTTAAATCAAATTACAAGTTTTTAAACATAGAGACTGATGAACAATCGCAAAAGAAAATGAAACTTATTAGAAAAATATTTGGTTAATTTCTTAAGGATTTAAAAATTTTTTTTAAAAAAAGAATGTTTTATATTTTCTAAAATTGGTTGTACATTTTAAAAATAAATGGATGCATAAGAAAGTAAAAGTTTTGTTCCTTAATTTTATTAACTAATAAATAGATTTTTCTACGATCCTATTTATTCTTTTATGGAACCGATATCACCATTAATCTAATTTTTAATTTTATATTTATTAAATCTCAATTATTGAACTGATTATGTTTTTAATAGTTCAGATTAAATTGATAATAAATTAATAATTAGATGATGAATACGATGGATTCTGTAAAAAAATATAAATGGGACCGTACAACTTTCTCTTACAAATAATGAAAGCGGTATTAACATTTTTCTTATTTCGAACAAAATGTTCGGTGGAAATGTATCGGCCTATGTTTCGCAACTCAATTTTAAAACCGCTGATATATTTTTTGATATGTAGACATGGCAGTCGCAGATGCCTTCGGTTTAGTTTTGTACGATAAAGTTTCCTCGGGGTGGCGTATCAAAAAGATGAAGCCAAATCAGAGTAGGAAGATAACAACCCAAAGTTTGTCCTGCTTTGTGGAAAGTAATAACTGGTGGTAAGTGCACGAGATCAATTGTCAAGCCTCCGTCATATCCTCAGATTACTTTCTTTTACGAAAGTTTGTTTTATCCATCCATGTTTACGTATGTTGCTTTGCCATAAGTCAAGCAAGAGAAACAGCACCACTTGTCAGAGTACAATAAGAATACAGATCATTTGGCTGGAAAATTCGTAACAATGTTCGTATCATCAATCATTTTTGTTTAAAAATTACATGTGATAATTAAAATGATAGTTTAATTTCTTTATATATATTATCTTGTATCTAAGTATGATATATGTATTTTATGAGAAATTATCGATTAAAAATAAATTATCATTACTTCCACCATCTTTATAACTTTTTCATATCATCTAAAGAATAGTTTTGGAAAACTATAATATATATATATATATATATATGTATATATATAGTCAAATGACCAATTTTAACTTACCAACATATATGTTAATGGATATTGGTGTAATTAAATAACTTTATGTATTTTCATATATATTGTTATTTAGTATATAGTAAATATTGAAAATTGAAATTTATTTTTACTTTTTTTTTTCGGCTTTTAACAATTGAACAAAATCTTGAGAAATTTTTATTTTTATAATCATATCTAATGTTCAGCAGTCTCCAAGGAACAAGAGAATATTTATCGAGGGAACGCCACTCCTGATATCTATCGAAAATTAAGAACTGGGTTTCTAACGTTTCAATTGGATATATTTTGATGAAAAGATTCTCTTAGATTTATTTTGTAATTAAGGATGTATGGTTGACTTTATAAAAGTGGAATATAGTTATCCATTCCCTATAGATATATTCCTGCATTTGTTCAGTGAAATATAGTTATTTCAATTGCTATAAACGTAAAATGAGGAATTGCTCTCTTTCAAAGGACTAAAGGATTAACTATTTTAATTTTTATATTTTGTAATTTTCTTTAAGCATGTTTACATATTTATAAATAAGGGTTTTAGGAATTATAAAGAATGATTATTACTTATCTATTTTATTTCATAAAAATTATATTTTTGTTCCTACCTTATTTTATTTTGTAAAAAAAAAAAAAAGTCAATAGTCTTTTTATATTTAAAAATGAGCGATTACGCTTTCCTAAATCCTTAAACCTGAGAATAAGTACTTTTTGGCCTCGATACATAAACACTTAACTTTTTAAGTTTATTATAGAATTTTATTCTATTTTACAAGCAATTGGACGAGTTCTGATGTGCTTAAAGATACACCAAATCCAAACACAATAGGAGGGAAAAGGAAAAAAAATTCAAAAAATAAAAAAAATATCCCAAAACTACAGTCTTAGAAAAATAATCTCAAAACTATGATAAAAAAGTGATTTCAATGGCCATCAAATACATGTAAACCAATTTTTGTTAAAACTAAAATCACTTTTTGAAAACGTGATTTTATCGTAGCAATTAAAAGGCCTTTTAAAGAGGTCATTTCAAATACTATAATCTTGTGATTATTTTCTAAAGACCAATATTTTTGGGATTTTTTTATTTTTTACAATTTTTTTTTCCTTCACACCACAATCAACGAAAGGATACACAAGAAGGAAAGAATCATTAAGACAAAGAACAGCAAAAGATCAAAATAAAGATGGAGGGAGAATTTTTTCACTAAACTGACAATATTTATAGAATTTTCTAGTAAAAAGATGTAATGCAAAATAAAAGGGATGTAGACAACTCTTTCAATAAATACTAACAAATGATACACCCACGTTACAGGTGAAAAATAATTAAAATAGTTTTTTCAAATTTTTAAATAAAAGTAGTTACACATGTTGTTAAATCAATCTATTTATATACATTGTTTATCAAAAGAAATGACAAAAATAGATCGATTGTATGTATTCCTTTAAAAAAAGTTATTCTAAAATAAAGAAAAATTATTGATAATTTTAAATTTAAATCATAAAATATTGTCTATATATGATTCAAAATATTTTTATATAAATAATTTTAAATTCAAATATATATTTATTTAGTAATATCTCTTTAGATCGCTTAATATATGTGGTAAAGAGAGATATATTGGGAAATTGGAAAAGAGATTGAAAATAGAATAAATGTGAAAAACAAAAAGAGAAACTATTGAGAGAGAGTGAGAGAGAGAGAGAAGGTAATCATGGGGATGTGTAAAGATATATTATAGGGAAAAGAGAAAGAAGGTTTGGTATGAAAGAGAAAAAGGGAATGATAGGAATCAAATTACCATACCATTAACTCGAGCCCAACCGCGAGGTCTCGAGGAACTAGCGAAGTGAATTTTACTATTCTAACCAACTCTTACTAAGGTTTAGCTTATTCTCATTGCCAACAAAATCTATATGTTGAGCCGAATAACTTCTCATCTTTTCGTAGTTAAGTGTGGACTTGAAGTATACACCACTGATAGTCGGACCCCTCATACGTCTGCTCGTCCTTGATTGTGTTAACCTTCAACTCAGCTGTAAACCTCGTAAATTTAGCTATTTAAGAGTAGAAGTAAATCTTAATACTATAGATGACTTGAAGAGTCATTAAAATCGAGCAAAATAAAAATTTAATAAATCATAAATTTAAATATATTATAAGTAGTAAAAACCTTAGAAATTGATCAAAACCCTACATCGCATACTAAAACCCTAAAACTACTTTTAATACCATTAATCAAAATTGAATCCGAATTTGATCGAAACCTTAAAATAATAAATATAAACCTATAAAATAATTAAATATTACTCAATAGTGATAAAATTATAGTCGATTGCAATTTTTGACTAAATCGCTTATTCGCACGAAATTGTAACGGAATTGCCCCAATAACTTGTAAAAATTATAATTGTAACGGTACCAATTAAATTGATAAAATTTCATAAAAATTTGAAAATTAATTTACGAGGAGATTCATTATAATTTATATGATTCGAAAAATCACATATATTTGTTAATAATTTTCATTTTCCTTTTTTTTCATTTCTAATTTATCTCATTTTCTTTCTTCCATTACCAATTGAAGCTTACGTCCTGCACAAATGTAATCCAAAATCAGCAAAATGAAGACCAAATTTAGCCGCCCACGTGAGAGAAAAGAAATGCCACATGTTGAGTGGAAAATAAAAGAAAAATGAAAATAAAGATTTGCATAAATCTTAGCTTAAATTCTAAAGCTAACTTTATGTGAATAAAAGGAAGAAAATCTAGAAAAAAAAAAATCTGCACAAACCAAACCGTGAGGAGAGAAAAAGAGAAAGAAAGAAGAAAAAGAAAGAAAGAAAAGAAGAAGGAAGAATTAGAAGAAAAAAAAAAGGGGGGGTAAGTAAATTATTTTAGATGTATGTTATATAATATATACATGTATAAATGAAGTATTTGTATAGTATTTTTTTATAACATTAGTAATACATGTATAGTTGCTTAAATACATAAATTGAATAATATATACATATATTAGGTTATGTATGTATACATATATGTACATAGGTATATGGAAAAGTATGTATTATGTATTTTTTTTAGTATACATATGATTAGTATTAAGTATTTATATTAAATAAATATAGTATGTCTATGTATATGTGTGTACCATGATATATATATATATATATCTATATGTAACCATGTATAATTATTTTCCTACATATATATATATGTAATCGTATAGTATATATATGTAGTAGTATATTTCCATAAGTAATAATATATGTATATAAGACATATAATATAGAGTATATGTTTTATGGTATATGGCATAATATATGTATAATATATAGTATACATACTATATAACAAACACTATATAAATATATACATATACCGAATATATAAAATAGGAATAGGTATTTGTAGATTATTTATATATATTTAAGTACTCGGAAATTACATAAGTAAATTATTATGTATAAATGCAAATACATGAGTATATATATATGTACATAAGAGTAGGTTTATTTTCATATAATAAGTATATACATATATATATATAGCATATAACATATATTATATATATAGTATACCGAAAATATATATAGATATATATATGTATGTATAAATCGTGAAGGACATCAATACTAAGAAAATGAAAAATAATAAAAATAATAACGGTCATAAAAATAATAATAATCATAATAAAGCTAAAAATCTCAAAAATAGGAAAATATACTCAAAATAATAAAAATATCGAAAATTAATATTTTATGATTTTTAAACTAAAATAATAATTTTTGTGATATGTTTATATCACAATTTATATTGCAAGTCACAACGTCTAAAACGGACCTTGCTACGAGAAAATACGCTTAAAAACGATCAAAATGGACTATAAGTTCATAATGATCCTAGCTAAAACGAAAAAATTCCAAAATACATAAAGAAAATCTCGTAACTTACAAATATGAGAAAATAGTTACTATTAACCCCATTGAGTATAATAAACCCTATACACGTTATACTTGGGTTATAATGGGGGAAACTAGATAAACTATAATAGACTTTTAGTTAACTAAGAAGTCTGACTTTATAGAATATTTATAAGTGTTATTATATTTTAGGTGTTCAATATCGAGATCTGGAAATCCCAAAGGTTTGGAGAATGAGCAATAATCCAGGTAAGGGAGTTCTAATGACCTGCTACTTGCTTGTGTGTGTTACTTGTATGATGTTTTGTTGCTTGCTGTTGCTGGTATGTTTGAATGATTGTTCTGCTCGTATGTCATCATCTGTATGATCATTTTTCTTTTAAATTGATGAACATAAATATCTGACCCAAATAACCGGTTCTATTCGTCGCATATCTATGACCTAGTAAATGTACTTACAAAATGTTGAAAAAGGTATTTTTGGAAAAAGGTTTTCTTAATCTTAAACGTATTTTGTACGAATTTGATAAGGGTTGTAGTGCCAGAAATGGTATTTTATTATTAAGGCAAAGCTAGCATGGGTTCTCCACTTGATAGCGAGAGAACTCGCTTTATTGTTCCTATAAGGTCTTGGTTAATTTTGGTTTGCGAGATAGACTTGCAAATTTGGTTGATTTTGGCTTGCGAGATGGACTTGCAAGTTGTGCCCGAGGGGCCTTGGAGGGTGGATAGTCCAAGAATGGAATCCCCTTATTTGAATTGAAATTTTCTTTCTCGGCTAGGGTAATAGTCGAGTGCAGCCTAGGGGGTGAGGCCCCTAGGTAGCCTCATGCGGGTAAGCTGCAGTGTCCTATGCGGGTAAGTACAGAGGATAATCGAAGTATAGACGACGTAATTCTACACCTTCCATAGTTCCGGACTCCTATGGATGTGTTGCTTGCATTCATCGCGCCTGCATTCATTTTGTATGTAGATAGCTTGCTTGCATGTGTGATAATAATGTATGATAACTTGCTTAAACGGTGGTGGTGAGGAACGAACTCACTGAGCTGTTATATGCTCATTCCCTCATAGTTTCTTTTGCAGGTTTACTTGCATTGGGATTGGGATAAGTCTCGAGTGTCAAGTATAAGATGGAGATATATATCTTAGTATTAGGAATAGCTGAGTACTCTTTAAATGATACATAAGCAACCTTTGTCGATGATTTAATTGTTTCTTTTATAATATTGATATATCCTATCTTATTATTGGGTAAGTGATACCTATTCTTTGCAGTTTTGAGGAACTGTGGGATATCGGATACCCATAGTTATTTATCTTTATATTTTATAGTAAATTATTTACTTAAAAATCAGTAACCTTAGTGATTAATCATTTAGAGTCTTGTAATCTCTAACTTACAAGGCGATTTTCATATCATGGGTGCACACATGTTATGGAAATTTTAAGTAATCCTACTAGGCCCCCTTTAGGGTCATAATACCAGTAGTATTAGTGTTGAGAAGCCCAACACACATTTGCAGCCATGCCTTCTTGGAAGGTCCCCAGGTTTGCTCAGTACCTCTGCTCAGCACCTCTATTCTAAACCTCCATCCTGACCATACCATTTGTCTATTTCTACTAAAAGCATCTCCAATGACCTATCACCATGTGTTTAGCCCCACATGAAAGGATTTTGTTACACTAATCATTAATCTGTTTGAATTTTCATTTATATCTCTTTATTATTCCTTGTATATTACTTTTTTTAGGTAATACCCTTTTTATCTTTTCCATTTTAGGTACGATACCCTAACATTTCAGGTATAAATACCCCTGAAACATGTAGTCACAATGACCTTAAGTAGATTCAATAAATGATGTATGATGATTCTTGCAGCTACACATTCTAAGGGTATTTATATTTGAAATATTAAGTATCCTAAAAGGGTAATATTCAAAAGAAGCAATGCATAAAGAATAATAAAGGGTATAATTGAAAAAACAACCAAAATGGATATCTTGTATAGAAGATTCTATAGTATGGTTACGCAGACACGTAGCTCTTAGTGGATGGATAACTTTCTAGTAGGAAAAAGACAATCTGTACGTTTGGATCGGTGACTACCGAGTTGAGGTGCCAAGCGGAAGTGGTAAATCAACTATGTCAAGTTGAGTAGATAATTCTTTCGAGGTGAATTCACCTCGAATGCATTTGGCATGACTCATATTCAACTCAGTTAAGTAGATGGTTGGATCTGTTAAGTTGTTGCATGAGTGTGGCTCTAGTCGGCAGCTGGAGACAATCAATGAGCATAAGAAGGTTCGACTTGGTCAGGGCATTAGGTCGGTAGATTATAACAGCTTAGACTCCTTAACGGTAGTTCGTAAGGAAAGAATTCACCTGACTATGCTTTCTAACTCTCGAGCTTAAGCTCGGGTCAAGGATCTGATGGTTTGATTTCTATCATCCCCCTTAGGCTAATTGGGATTTGGGATCAAATCCGAATGGTCCTCGTCCAAGTTCTCCTTAGGTCGATAAGGGCTAAAGTTGACAACATTAAACACGTCTAACACTCAAAAGTCTTCTAGAAGCTCTAACTGTTATGCATTATCATTGATTCTAAAGTATCCTAAAAGGTCCTTCAGCTTTGATAGATGGCTTGTTCTTCCTTTTATTAAGAAACCTTTCTTTACTCAAGTTTAGCCATACTTAGTCCCCAAGCTAAAATTGCTTAATCTTCCTTCCTTTACCTTTTTACTTTAGTTTTCTAACGGCTTAGTCATTTAGTGGGTGACTCTTTAATGGATCTATTGGATGGACTGGGCTTTGATTCTTACTTCTAGATCTTCTTGGTTAATGGATGGCATGGAGGTATGATCGAGGGGTAGTTTAGGATTAAAACCATAGACAACCTCAAATGAAGCAAGCCCAGTGGTGGCATGTACTGTCTTGTTGTAAGTAAATTCGACCACAAGTAAACAAATGTCCCAATCGGCTAAGTTCTTTCCCACTACAACTCGAAGTAGTGATCTTAGGGTGCGGTTGACCACATCTATATGGCTATCAATTTGGGGATGGTAAGAGGTGTTGAACAATAATTTGGTTCCCATCCAATGCCAGAGGGTTCTCCTCAAATGGCTTAGAAATTTTAGGTCTCTATCAGATACTACACTCCTTGGCACTCATGCAAGTAACTTACTTCTTACAAAAACAAAAAAGCAATAGTTGAAGCATTGTTAGTTTTGGTGTAGGGCACAAAATGTGCTATTTTGTTGAACTTATCTATGACAATCATTACAAAGTATTTGCCTCAAGCAATTCAAGGTAATCTAAGGATGAAGTCCATACTTAAGTCAACCCATGGTTTGGTTTGAATAGGTAAAGGCATTACCTTCCCTTATTCTGCTCGACTTTTTGCTTTCTTGTAGGTGGTGCATCTCTTGTTCACATAATGCACATCATATTTCATCTTGGGCCAAAAGAATATATCATTTAACAACTCAAACATTCTCTACTCTTTAAAGTATCCAAAGAGTCTTCTATTGTGGGCTTCTCTCATCAGCAGCTTGCTAATTAAACAGGTCGATACACACGGCTTACCACCTTGAAACAAGTAACCATCCTTCACATAGTACTCATCCACCGTTCTTCCTTCCCTACAGTGTTTATATATAAGGCTAAAATGAGTATTATTCTTATATTGCTCTTTATTGCTTGCAAATCCTAGCAATCTGGTTTATAACTTAGTGAGAAGAATATGTCTTCTTGATAGCACGTCGGCAACCATATTATTCTTGATTCGCTTATATTTGATGTCATGCCTCGAAGCGGCAGAGTCGTAACAGCCCCACCGTGTAAACCATTCTAAGATAGAAGTTGACCTTACAACCGCTATCCTAGACCTAATCTACACAAGGCGTCCACGACTAACCTGCTTTGAAGTAAACAGTCTGTAATTTAAATAAATCATTTACCTAAGAAAGTGAGGACATATATATATATATATACTATAATTTAGCTGTTACAATTATCGTTTGCAATATTTCTCCATAATATACTTCCTAATTATTACATTATTCAAAAATGAAAAATAATTCTAAAATAAAAACTTAGACTTTAAAAATATGTGTTTATTCTTCAAATGTTTTTCCTTACTCCCTAGGATCCAGCAATTGCTAGCTTCAGAGTAGTTGTTTACCGCTTCTTAGTCAGCACCTGTACGACGTCTATAGGAATGTGAGTAACCACAGCTCAGTAAGTTAAAATGGAGGACTTAAAACTATACCATAAACACAACAAGGTTTTCAATTAACTTATTAGGTGCAATGTATGTTCAAGCAAATGCCATCGCACGACGTTGTCCAGCTCGTCGTGAGATTAAAGAAATTTCACCTGCTCTAATCTGGGTTGAGGAGTTGCCATTAATGCAACAACTCACGACCAAACCTAAGCTTGTGCAATGGAGACCTCGCTCCTCCCACGACTACCTTCGAACCATTAACTTCACCCTCGCCGCGACCTCCTTTCCTGTCACTTAGTTCGATTAAGGATGAAGAAGGGACCATTATGCAATCCTGCGCTATCCCTTTCGAAGGAGTCGGTATTTGGCCGGAGAGTCCTAAGTTCCCCTAATGGGTTGCCATGTAGGTCCGTTTATGATTATAGGTCGTATATTTGATTAGGTAGAGTTTAGGGTGGTCAATCATTTCATACAAATCATACAATACAAACTAGAACAACAAACAGAATCATAGCATCACTCATAATCAAGCACATGCATACATCCAACTATCTAACAAGCACAACCAAGCATAATCTTAAGCCTCCAAAATACAGCATCGTATTAATCACAACTTACCTCGACTCTTCGCTCACTTACTCGAGGTTCGACTTGCTTAGGCCATCGCCGATCATCCCTATAACATAAATGTGGTTTCAGTTTTTCATATAACTATTATAGGTTTATTTTATCCTATAACGCTTATTGTTATGTTTTGTTTAGGGTTTAATATACCTAATTATCTAGGTCTTAAGTCTTTTACAATTATTCTAGGTTTGGAGTTAGGTTCGAGTTTGGTTTTCGCATCGATTTCTAAATTAGATTTTAGTTCGATTTCTAAGTAATGTCTTGTACTCCAACCATAGAAATTTGTTTCAACCCATAATGTGAAATTAATCACATTATTTTCCGATCTCCTAAATATCATCATTACCCCTAGTCAGAATTTTATTTCACTTGGTACACTTAAATCCGTATTAATGTACCGAATTCACTCCTGATGGGAGAAATTTTTACATTTTTCATATAATTACATAAATTCAAGTCTTCTATCGGTTTTATTATATATCACTATTATTTATATAATATCAATTTTTATCCTAATATTTTCAATTTATTATATTTCTAATAATTACATATTATGTATTATCACCTATTATGTATATAATACACTTCTAATATTTCTATCACTCTAATTACCATCTCTAAACATCAATTATCATTTCAAAATGTCTAAATTCATCCTAAATCAGATTTTACATCTAATTATCCTAATTTACAAAATTAACTTACAATTTACTATTTTTCCCTATTACTCATTTACTACATAATTAACCTAATAATTACATCTAATACCCTAAATGTTACAAGTATCATACTCCATCAGATTTCAACATCCTAAAGCATATACTTATTCACTAAATCAGTAATTAACCATTTAATTACTTTATTAACCCTAAATTACCCATTTTATGCCTCATTTTAAGGCCTAAAAATTATCTAAAAATTTAAAAAAATAATTTTTGAAAACAGGCCTCATAGTACTGTTCTATATCATCTAAGTAGTCTACACAAAAATTTTGGATTCAAAACTACACTCCTAAGGTCATTTATTTTTAAACCAAAACATGCTCAATTTTGCATGATTTCTTAAGGACCTTATATCACGAGACATATTTTCATCAAAATAATATTTTTCCTAAAAATTACATACAAAAATATTCCATAATAACAAAATTCATAATTTTCTAAGAATATTTACTATTTTTTTACAAAATTACATAAAATCGGGTTGGAAATCGAACTCACCGATTGGGTGACTCCGGCCACCGCCGACCGCCATGGCCTTGTCAACCAGTCTAGGCACTGCCACCACCGTGTGGTGGTGGTGGCCATCCACTCCCAGCTGCTCGTCTGATGTGGGTTCCCTTTAAAGGCCCTAATTGCACAGTTTTTCCTTTTGTTTTTCTAACCCTAATTTTTCTCTCAATTTTCATCTCTCCCAAATTTTCTTTAATTTCTAACTGTCCAAATGAGCTTCTAAATTTTTCTTGCTATTTATAGAGCTTTAAGGAAATTATTGTGCATTAAATTGGACAAGACATTGTCCAAATCCCTTAATTTTTGGCTTTTGAGTTGCCCTAATTTAATTGGCTGATTTTTTTCTTATTTTTCCCAATTTCCATGACCCAATTCTGGATCATTCCTTATTTTTCCTGATTTTTCTTGATTTTTTCTTAATTAATTATGAATTTTCTTTAAGTATTTAGTATTATTTTAGCACATTTCGCGTATTTTAAGTAATTACGCGTATTTATACCTACATGTAAATTCATATATAGTACAAATAAATATTCATAAATATTATTTAGGTCATTTTATGATTTTTATTATATATATAATTTATCTTTAGCGATTCGTTAATTATTGGAATGCATTTTACGCATTTTCAATAAATAAAGAGTTATATATTTCAAATTTGGAATTTTTGTAGTCTTTTATTTTATTGCTTATTTTCTTAAATTCAAACTTACGGGATCATTTTTACTAATATTTCTAACTTTACTTATAATTTAGGTTTGATCGAATCTTTCAACCGATCGAAACCTTGAGTGACTGGTTGTAAGGCTTACATTTGATGACGAAGTTAAATCTTTCAAAAAATTCAATCCATTGGGCATGGCATTTGGAAAACTTGGATTAGCTCTACAAATATCTTGAGGACTCATGATCTATATATATGAAAAATTCCTTTGGCAGAAAATAATGTTGTCTACATAATTAGATTAGGGCTAAAAGTTCTTTGTCACAAACAGAATAGTTTAATTGCACTCCTCTAAGCATCTCACTATGATAAGCGATGGGTCAACTTTCTTGCATCAGGACAGCTGCTATATTAACTCCTAACGCATCGCATTCAAATTCGAATACTCTATCAAAGTTTAGTAAAGCTAAGACTAAGATAAAGGTTAACCTTGCTTTTACTTTAGCAATACTCTTCTCCTCTTTCTCTCCCCCTCAAACTCCACATTCTTCTTTGTAAGCTCAATCAGAGGTGTCACTACGGTATCAACTCTGTGGATAAAGCGTTGGTAGAATGAGGCCAATACTTAAGTAAGGAAAGATTCCATAATAAAAGGAACAACAAATTGTTTATTAAAGTTGAAGGACCATTTAAGATACTCCAAAAGATCAATGACAATGCATACCTAATAGGAATCAGGTTCCTGAGCCTTTGACCCACAACCGAGCTTGAAGACTAGAGGGATTGACAAGATGAATCCTCCTGCTCCAATCAACTCCTACCGAGGCTAAGTTAATCCTAGTTACCAATGAACTTATATGCCAAGTCATATGATTGCCCACTTCTCAAAAGTTATGTCTATTCGGCTATGTCTGAACCATCCAGTTTCTCGGTACTACCTTTACTGAGAAGTTGAGAGATAGACCCCGGGCTAATCAGTCGCCCCTGCTTGGATAAGTTACCCAACCTTTTTATCTACATCCTCTAACAGCATCATTAATGTGCCTATGCTACATATACAGTACCACGTGAAGAATTTGTTGCACCAATCTTTTTTTTTCTTGAATATTCTTTTTTACCCTTTGTATTCTTGTACATTACTTCTTTAGGGTAATACCCTTTTTTGTCTTTTTCCCTTTTAGGAAAGTTTCCCTAAGTTCTTAGGTATGAATACCTCTTGTATATGTAGCCACAACAGATTAAATTATTATCAATACAATTGAATATTCTTCCTTTTCATAAACATTGTTTTGTTTACTCTCATTGCACCTTTATCCTAACTCTTAAGCAAGGCCAGGTGGCAAATAACCTCACTAGACCTTCTTGTGTGTCATACCAAGTTATGCTATGAGTTCTTGAAAGTTTCCTTGGTGCATCATATCCTTTAAAGCTGTTCATAAGTTTTTGCTTACTTTTCATTCACTTTTTGTTCTTTTGCACATTCCCTCATCACTACTTCAAGCTTTCGACAAGCTTAGACCCATCCTTGCTACCGGCCTTGTCTATTCTTAGTCACGGTATGCCTCATCTTAGTATCAAAGAGGAGGTTTCGTTTAAGTTGTATTTATCTATTTCGTAGTATTATATGTACTTTGTTTTACATGAGTGAAATAGAGCAAGTTATTGTGCTCATCTTAGCTAATGTGTTTGTTAACTGTTTAGTTTCTAGTTTGGGGAAGTGTTTGCTATAACACCTAATTGGAGAAGCTTGAGGTATAAATCTATCAAAGAAATGATGGATCCAAGTGTTAATATTAGGGCTAGAGATGATAACAACGGTGTTGTCCACCACGGCCGACAATCTCAAGGTACTCTAAGAAGCACTGACGAGAGACTTGATGAGGTGGCTAACCTTTTAGTGGATTTAACTCGAGCTGTTCACGCGTTGGCTTATTGACATGCTGAAGTTGTACCTAACACCTAACAACCTACTCGACTTGCTAAAGGTTAGAACCCAACTTAACAAGTTTAAGGTGGAAGAGTAGGTAGATAAGTAAGACAAAGGATATGCCTAAGAGAACTAGATGAAGAGGATGAGGAAGAGTATTTTGAAGAAGAACGAGCTCGAGTCTCTAGAGCATTTGACCATGTGAAGCTTTGGATTCCGAGCTTCAATGGATTTGGAAGTGTTAATGAATATTTAGAATAAGAAGAGAAAGTGGAGCGTATTTTTAACTATTATTAGTATGAGGATTATGAAAAAGTGAGAACTATTGCTGTTAAGTTCTTTGGATATGCCACTATGTAGTGGAAGAATTTCTAGGCCATGAGGAGGCGAGAAGGCTACCAAGAGATTAATACTTAGCCAAAGATAAAGAAAATACTTAGAAACAGATTTGTGCTAAATGCTTTTCTATAGGATACTTTTATTCGGCTTCAAGAGCTAAGACAAGGAGGCTAATCTATCGATGAGTATGTCCAAGAATTTCAAATGCTTATAATCCACTATGAAGTGGAGGAACCTCTAGCACAAACAATCTCTAGGTTCCTTACTGGGTTGAAAGGTGACATTCGAGACATTGTGGATCTCCAAAAATTTACCACAATGGATGAAGTAGAATAGCCCAATAAGTAAAGAAGCATAGAAGAAGTTAGGTACTGACCAAATTGCCGACTAGACAACCAGGATAGGGAAGTCATTGAGCTCAGTCATGTACTAAGTCGATCCGAAAGGTAGATGTTTGAGCCAAGCAGAAAGGTCGGCCTGACAATGACATGCTGACCCGAACTTATGAGAAAGGGCAAGGATTTAGTAGGAAGATGAGCCAAATCAAGTGCTTCAAATGTTAAGGGTTTAGACATATGGCTGCATAGTTCCCAAATTGAAGGACTATGGTCATTAAGGGAGACGTCTCGAAGCTAGAGGTAGAATGTACTGATGAGGAACCTGAAGAGGAGAAGAGCACTACTAAGAAAGAAGCTATCAAGAAAGAATTGATTAAAGAAGATGTGTTTGCTGAGGACTTGGACCAGTTAGTCTTGGTTGTCTAGAACATAATGAACTTAGAATGGTTACGAGAGGAAGAGTAGAGAGAGAACTCATTTTATATCAACTGTAGGGTGAATGATCAGGTGAGCACGTTAATTGTAGATAGTAATGAAATCCTACACTAGGAACTCAAGAGGGGGGGCGAATTGAGTTCAATGCCAAAATTCAACTTTTAACACTAATTTCTTTAAATTAAGGAATTACGAGAATGCAATATTAACATAGACCAACAATGAGACAAATTAAGATAATAATAAATCAATGAAATGTGCTAAAAATAAAAGAGATAGGGATAGAGAAATCAAGCTCGAAATTTTAACGTAGAGTTCAGACCACCTCCTACTCTCTACGATCACCCAATGCCTTAATCGAGGTCTTCACACACGAATTTATTAATATCAACCTCAAGGGCACAAGTGCCTACACCCAATCTCCAACAAGTTTTGATCTCGCAAACACAACAACTCATAAACACTTAGTGTAATGCTCTCTTACGCAAAAGTTGCAAATATGAAGATTGGCACTACACTAGAGTTTACAAAGGATTACAAATTATGAGCACAAGACAATTCGAATTAAGTACAAGTAGACAAGTGGAATAATTGTAGGAATATATCTCTATTAATTGTCCTTTAGTTGCTTACAAAGTCGCATTTATATGCCTTCATAAAAATCTAACTGTTGATCTTGTATAATCTGCATTAAATGCACTGTAATGGCTAGTTTCTATATGGACTAGCCAGATGGTTCAAGGGGAACCAATCGAACAGTTTGTTCAATTGATGTCATCAGCCGAATGGTCCTCAAATCACCAGTCGTATAGTTCAACTAAGCTTACTGACCTTCATCAACCAGCCGAATAGTTCATGGGCAACCGACCGTATGGTTCAAGAGGGCTTACTGACCTTCATTAACCAGCCGATCAGTTCATAAGCAACCAACTGCACGGTCCTTGTCCTGCCACTGTTCACAGAATACCTAAAGGAACCAACCGAACGGTTTTAGCACAACCAACCGAATGGTTCTAGCACAGAGTAGCCAAAAGATGCACTTAAATAGTGCTTGATTACTTCTTCTTCTTTCACTAAAAGATAGAATCAGTTCTTAATAATTTATAAAGGCAATCCTTAGATTAACCATATTTCCTTAAAGGATATAGGTCTTGTAAGAATTTGCAAATTGGTTTTAAAGCAATATTTGATTAATTATTTGTTCTCATCAAAATTACAAAATGAAAACTTCTAAGTTTAACAATCTCTCCTTTTTTAATGAGGACAAAATTTTTACAAATAACTCTTGCATAAATGTTCCCCCTCAATAAGTGCTCTCCCTCAAAAGTTGTAAAGGGTGTCATAAGTAGACACTTGAGAATATTCATCTTTTGTTTTGGAATTCATGTCCATGATTAAAAGAAAATTCTAAACTTCACCTTTACTTAGTTTGGATACTTTTAAGCATATTCATTTTGCAAACAAAAAAAATTAGTTTAGACACTTTTAAGTATATTCAATTTGTAAACAAATTCATTCAACAGATTCTTGGGTGATTGAAGTCTTAAGTCTTCTCCCCCTTTGGCCTCATCAAAAGGATGAGAATCTAGGTGGTAAAGGGTAAGAAGAAAGAGAGATGTGCTAGGGCACATTCTAAGTAATAGAGAAGGACAACACCACAAACAATATGAACTCAGCACTATAATTTGACAAAGCCAGAAATGGAGACAGCGCAAGAAACACAAAAAGCTAAGGTTCATACAAGGAGAAGGCTGAAAGGCTAAGATCCAGTAAAAGTAATAACAAGGGAAATAAAAACAGAGGCTAAGTTTGAGTACAAAAAAAATAAATAAATAAAAGCTAAGCATCCGGAGGAAGAGGTAGTGGCTGAGCATAAGGGCCTGAAGTCGGTGGAGGGAATAAATATGGGAGTTAGAAATGATGAAAGAGCGAGTAAAAGATACGATCTTACTAGCATAAGACCTGTTGCTCCATTTGATATATGCTATCATCGATGTGGGTGCAAAGGCGACCTTCCATCTGGTCAATATAAGTATAGATAGATGCTTGGGGACTCTAAGGAGATTGACCGGTAGGAGGAGCGGAAGCAAAGGTGCCAAGAGGAATATCATCACCAACATGAGTGTCCTCATCTTGAGAAACATCTTGAGCAAGTAAGGCAACTGGGTCGGCATCTTCTTCAACAATAGGGTCACCAAGGTCTTGAGAAGTGGCACCAGTGAGAAGGGATAGAGGTTCTTTGCGAACCCAACTAGTGTTCTTATCCAATTTCCATCCACCCTTACTAATGTGATGCATAGTAAAGGGCTCAGTGTGGGGAGTTATGCTGGGAGCAAGAAATATACCCCCTTTAGCTAGTAGAAGCTGAGTCACAAGGTGCCCACAACGAAGAATAGCCTACTTTGATTTATTTGTTACCATGCAAAAGCATTAGAAGATCAAATCAGCATAATCAATTCATGCATCATTATGAATATGGCCCAATAACCATAGGTCTCCCTTTGTGACGTGTTCATGTCCACTACTTTGGGGACAATAGTTGTAACAAAGGAAAAGATGAAGGATCCGATAATGAAGTGGTAACCTAATGGCTCTCAGATTTTGCCTATGTACCCAATTGTGTTCATCAATATGCTGTTCTTGAAAAACATCTTCATAAAGTACAGAACCAATAGTGTCTATTCCTTCCATACACCAGGCACTACCGGCCTCAGCCCCAATGATGTTATAAATATCATTCCTAGTGATCTCAATTTCCCAACCATAAAGATAGCTATATGACCACAATCGCTTATGCTCACTAGTATCTATCCCCACAAGTAAATTACCATTTCTATCATGATCATCAGAGAGATTACAATAAAAAGTATCTCACAACTTCTTGTTGACAATATTAGGAATATCCATAGTATCCAAATTGTGATTGGTAATCACCCCTTCCATATCAGGAATCCCAAATGCACGAAGAACATCATCATGAAAATGGCATCCATAATCAATTTTCATAAGGAGGAATTTCTCATAGCTTTGGGCATGGCGGAGGGTAGGAAAGAGATGAGCATCCAATGGAGTCGATGGGGCTTGTCGTCCCCATCTTTGGTTACGACTACTGGATGCACGAGTTCCTTGTCCGGCCATAAGAAGAAATGGAGTTAAGGTTTTGAGAATAGAGAGTTAGGGCTAGGATTAGCGGATGGAGTGTGTATTTGAGAGAGAAAGTGAGAAGAAGTGAATGGTGGTAGAGAATATAAGGAAAGAGAAGTAGTAGGGAGGTATTGTCGGATTGGTCGAAGGAGGAGAGTAGAGAGTGCAGACGGTGGGAAGGAAGGAAGAAGTGAAATGAAAAATGTTGGGCCCCCTTTTTTTTATTTTTACTATAACAAAGTGAACCATTCGAACCATTTGGGAAAACCGTTCGAACGGTTAAGAATAGAAAAACCATTTTTTGGAGACAGCTGTTGGAACCATACCCATGGTTATAGGGAATTGTTCGAACGGTCCAAGAGGGTGTTCTGTGCTTAGAACAACCATACCCATGGTTTGATGTAACCATTCAAACGGTTCGAATGGGTGTTCTGTGCTCAGAACCCTTAAAGCAACCGTGCCCATGGTTCAATGAAACCATTCGGATGGTTGCATACAAAATTTTAGAAAGGATAAGAGGCCTATTGTGACTGTCCGAACAGTTAGGCCATAATCGTCTGAATGGTACAAGGTATCATTCTGAGCCAAGATATGCAATTCAATTGTGCGTACAATTGATTGCAACTATTCAATTGGTTGACTGTTTTTCTCAAAAGGTTACTATTTAATCAAATTTAGGAGAAATTGAAGAAATGTACGAAGGTTACTCTTCAAGTTTATGAATCTTAGCACTCATTTTGCTCAATAATGCCTAACTCTCTTCTTAAGATACAAAAGCGATCTTCACTTAAGGGTTTAATAAAAATATCAGCTATTTGACTATTTGTATCTACAAACTCCAAGCACACATCGTTATTTTGAACATGATCTCTAATAAAATGATGTCGAATCTCAATGTGCTTGGTCTTTGAGTGTTGGATTGGATTTTTTGTTAGGTTAATGGCACTTGTGTTATCACATTGGATTGGGATGTTAGAAAAAATGAGCCTAAAGTCTTGTAATGTTTGCTTCATCCATGTAATTTGTGCGCAACAACTATTAGCAGCCACATATTCGGCCTCGACAGTACAAAGTGCTGTGGAGTTTTGTTTCTTAGAGTACCAAGATATTAGAGAGTTTCCTAGAAAGTGACATATGCCACTTGTGCTTTTCTAGTCAACTTTGCATCCAGCAAAGTTAGCATCAAAATATCCTACAAGATCGAAAGGAGTGCATTTAGGATACCACAAGCCAATTTTAATAGTGCTCGCTAGATACTTAAAGATGCATTTTACTGCATTCAAGTGAGATTCTTTCAGGCAAGATTGAAATCTTACGCATAAGCAAATGGCGAACATAATATCCAGTCTAGATGCAATTAAGTACAATAAGCTTCCTATCATTCCTCTATAGAGCTTTTCACAAATGCATTTGCCATGTTCATCTTTGTCTAATTTTAGGGTAGTGCTTATAGGAGTAGGCTTAACTTTACAATTATCTATTTTAAAACGTTTCAAAAGCTCTTTTGTATACTTGGATTGATTTATAAATGTTCAATTGTCAATTTACTTAACTTGGAGACTTAAGAAGTAATTGAGTTTTCCCATTATACTCATTTCAAATTCCTTCTTCATACACTCTACAAATTCATTTACAAGATTCATACTAGTAGCTCTACACTCTACAAATTCATTTACAAGATTCATACTAGTAGCTCCAAACAGAATGTCATCAACATAAATTTGAACAATCAATATACAAGAATTGTGATTTTTAATAAATAGTGTTGCGTCCAACTTTCCTCTTATAAGTCCATTTTCTATTAGAAAGTTATTAAGCCTCTCATACCAAGCTCTAAGGGCTTGTTTAAGCCCATAGAGGGCTTTGTTAAGTTTATAAAAATGATTGGTTAAGTCATTATGCTCAAAACCCAAAGGTTATTCTATATACACTTCTTCTTTGATGAAGCCATTTAAGGAAGCCATTTAAGAAAGCAATTTTGACATCCATTTGAAATAGTTTGAAATCTTTGTGAGCCGCAGATGCCAAAAGCATCCTAATGGCTTCTAGTCTTGCAACCAGGGCAAAGGTCTTATCAAAAACTATCCCTTCTTCTTAATTATAGCCTTTAGCAACAACCCTAGTCTTGTTTCTAGTTACTATGTCGATTTCATTAAGTTTATTTCTATAAACCCATTTTGTTCCAATTACCGGTCTATCACTAGGTCTAGGAACTAGATCCCATACTTCATTCCTAATAAATTGATTAAGCTCCTCTTACATTGCTTGTATCCAACATTCATCTTTTAGGGCTTCATCAATATTCTTAGGCTCAACTTGAGACAAGAATACTAAGTTGCTTATGTTTTTGAGTGATGATCTTATTAATACCCTATTTAAAGGTTCTCTAATAATTAGTTCTTTAAGGTGATCTTTAACAAGTTGCCATTCTCTAGGAAGATCTAGATTTGATTGATCCATATTATTATCTACCTTAATGACATCTTTATCAATAGCATTATTTTGGTCATTGTTTAAGTCTAACCTATCCAAATAAGCACTTGTATCAATCATGTCGTTCTGAGATATATCATGCAGTAAAGATAGAGAATCATCAAATACAACATGTATAGATTCTTCAACAACTAAAGTTCTTTTATTGAATATTCTATATGCCTTGCTTGTTAGTGAATATCTAAGAAAGATAGCCTCATTCAATTTAAAGTCAAACTTTCTTAGTTGTTCTTTACCATTATTAAGGACATAACACTCAGTACCAAAAGGGTGAAAATAAGAGATATTAGGCCCTCTTCCTTTCCAAAGTTCATAGGGGGTTTTCTTTAAAATTGATCTTATGAAAACACCGTTTGAAATATAACATGTGGTATTAACGGCTTCCACCAAAAAATACTTTAGCAAATTGTTTTCACATAACATTGTTCTAACCATTTCAATTAGGGCCCTATTTTTCCTTTTGACTACTCCATTTTGTTGTAGAGTCTTAGGAGCCGAAAATGTATGTTCTATCCTATGTTGATTACAAAAATCATTCATTTCAATGTTTTCAAACTCTCCTCCATGATCACTTCTAAGAGAAGCAATTGTAAAGTCTTTTTCATTTTGGACTTTCTTGCAATATTTAAAGAACACATGATTTGCTTCATTCTTATTTGCAAGAAAATAAGTCCATGTATATCTATAGAAATTGTCAACAATGACCAAGGTATATCTTTTCCCCCCTAAACTTAAAGTATGTGTAACGCCAAATAAGTCCAAATGTAGTAGTTGTAGTGGCCTAGAAGATGAGACTACATCTTTTGGTTTAAAAGAGTTTTTGGTTTGTTTTCCTTGTTGTCATGCTTAGCATACCTTATCTTTTTGAAAATTAATCTTTGGTAAACCTTTTACAAGGTCTCTTTTAACAAGTTTAGAGATTATTTCTATGCTAGCATGCCCTAATCTTCTATGCCACAACCAACTATCATTATTTTGGATGGATAGACAAGTTTCACTTTGATTTGTAAAATTGCCAAGATTTATTTTATAAATGTTTCCTTGTCTATATCCTTCAAAGCTACTTTGATCATTGTTAATTCTTTTAATAATACATTTATTTGCCAAGAAAGTAACATTATATCCTCCATCACACAATTGACTAATGCTAAGCAAGTTATGCCTAAGATTATCAACTAACTATACTCTTTTAATGACAAGATCATTGTTAATATAATTGGCCCCTTTTCAATTACATACCATAGTTTTCCATTTTGTGCCTTAACAAAAATTCTCATTCTATATTTCCAATAGGGATAATTCCCACAAGTGAGAAGTGGTAGCCTATTTATAGCTTGACCCTCCATAAATCTTAGTACATTTAATGCTACAATTCTCATTCTATAATGCGATTAAGCGATGTAAATTATAGTGACTAGCTCTGATACCAAATGAAATACTACACTAGGAACTCAAGAGGGGTGGGGGGGGGGGGGGGGGGGGGGAATTGAGTTTAATGCCAAAATTCAACTTTTAACACCAATTTCTTTAAATTAAGGAATTAAGAGAATGCAATATTGACATAGACCAACAATGAGACAAATTAAGATAATAATAAATTAATGAAACATGTTGAAAATAAAAGAGATAGGGATAGAGAAATCAAGCCCGAAATTTTAATGTAGAGTTCAGACCGCCTCCTACTCTCCACGATCACCCAATACCTCAATCGAGGTCTTCATACGCAAATTTATTAATATCAACCTCAAGGGCACAAGTGCCGACACCCAATCTCCAACAAGTTTTGATCTCGCAAACATAACAACTAACAAACACTTAGTGTAGTGCTCTCTTAAGCAAAAGTTGCAAATATGAAGATTGGCACTACACTAGAGTTTACAAAGGATTACAAATTATGAGCACAAGACAATTGGAATTAAGTACAAGTAGACAAGAGGAATAATTGCAGGAATATATCTCTATTAACTGTCCTTTATTTGCTCATAAAGTCACATTTATATGCCTTCATAAAAATCCAACCGTTGGTCTTGTACAATCTACATTAAATGCAGTGTAACAACTAGTTTCTGTATGGACCAGTTGGACGGTTTGTTCAATTGATGTCATCAGCTGGATGGTCCTTAAATCACCAGTCATACAGTTCAACTAAGCTTATCGACCTTCATCAACCAGCCGAACAATTCATGGGCAATCGGCCATACGGTTCAATGGGGATTAATGACCTTCATTAACTAGCTAATCAGTTCATGAGCAACTAGTCATACGGTCCTTATCCTGCCACTGTTCACAAAATACCTTAAGGAACCGGCTGGACGGTTTATGACAGAGTAGCTAAAAGATGCACTTGAATAGTGCTTGATTACTTCTTCTTCTTTCAATAAAAGATAGAATCGGTTCTTAATAATTTACAAAGGCAATCCCTAGATTCACCATATTTCCTTAAAGAATAGAACTCTTGTAAGAATTTTCAAATTGGTTTTGAAGCAATATTTGATTAATTATTTGTTCTCATCAAAATTACAAAATGAAAACTTCTAAGTTTAATAAGTGGAAGTTGCACCAATGTGGCATCAACCGATCTGGTCACAAGGTTAAATTTACCAACCATCGCATACTCGAGGCCGTACAAGTTACATTAGCTAAATGACAAGAGAGCACTACATGTCACTCAGCAAGTACTACTATCGATCAGTATAAAAAATTATTTCAATGAGGTTCCCTGTAACGTATTACTTATGTGTGCTTTACACGTATTGCTTGGCCAACCATGGCTGTTTGACAAAAGAGTTATCCATGATGGATATAGGAACACATATGTATTCGAGAAGGATGGTAGGAAAATTAAATTGAACCCGATGCTGTCAAGAGAAGTTAATAAACTGTAGACTAAACTTGCTCGTGGATTAAGAAAGACTCTGATTATGAGTAAAGCCGAGCCCCAAGAGGCCCTTAAGCTGATGCGCTAACCCTCATGTTGGTCAAGCAACTATTAGAGTTAAAGGAGTGTGGTGAACTACCCTAGGAGGTAAAATAGTTGCTAGATGAGTACACCAACCTATTCCTAGAACTATTACCCGAAGGACTACTCCCTATCTGAGGCATCAAACATTGTATTGACTTAATACCCGATGCCACACTACTAAATAAGTCAGCCTATTGGATGAGTCCTGAGCAAGCTTTTGAACTCCAACAACAAGTTAATGAGCTACTAGAGAAAGTTTATGTTAGGTCTCAACCCTTGTGTTGTTCCTGCACTCCTAGTGTCAAAAAAGGATGGCACTTGACGGATGTGTGTTGACAGCCGGGCCGTAAATAAGATAATAATCAAATACAGGTATCCAATCCCTAGGTTAGAAGATATGCTAGATGAATTGAGTAAAGCTAAGATCTTCAGCAAGATTGATCTAAAGTCTAGCTACCATCAAATTGACATAAGGCCAAAAGATGAGTAGAAGACTACATTCAAAACTCGGCATAGACTCTATGAGTGAATGGTCATGCCAATCAACTTATCGAATGCTCCAAGCACTTTCATGAGACTAATCAACCACGTACTATGAAATTTAAGGGAAAGTGTGTTGTGGTGTACTACAACGACATCCTAGTATACAGTACCGACATATCGACTCATTGTAAACATCTCTTAGTTATACTAAATATCCTCCATACTGAGAGATTATTCGGCAATCTTAAGAAGTGTTGTTTTTGCTTGGAGGAAGTGGTATTCTTAGGTTACATGGTAAGTAGAGGAGGCTTACAAGTGAACAACAAGAAGATCCGAGCAATCGTCAAATGGCTAACTTCTACTACTTGTACAGACGTAAAAAGTTTCCATGGATTGGCTTCATTCTACGAGAGATTTATCAGGAATTTCAACACCTCATTACACTACTTATTAAGCTAACAAAGATGAACACTGACTTCTGATGGGGAGAAAAGGAGGAGGCAAGTTTCACCAAGATAAAGAAAAGGCTGACCTCCGCCCCCATACTAGTTCTACCTGATTTCGAGAAAATATTTAAGTTGGAATATGATGCGTCAGGCATTGGAATAAGTGCTGTTTTAATGTAGAAAGGCCGACCAATTGCCTACCACAGTGAGAAGCTTAGAAGACCTCAACTAAATTACTCTATGTATGATAAAGAACTTTTGGCGCTAATTCAAGCACTATAAGTATGGTAGCATTATCTACTATCGAGAGAATTTATCATCTTTACTAACCATGATTCCTTGAGGTACCTCCAAAGTCAAACTAAGTTATCGAAGTGACAGGCGAGATGCATTAAATTCCTTAAAGGATTTAATTTCGGGATAAAATACAAGCAAGGAAAGAGCAACGTAGTTGCAGATGCTTTTTCAAGAAGGCATGCACTTCTGAATGAACTGCAGACCAGATTGTTTAGATTTATGAGTATTAAAGAACAGTATTCTAAGGATCTACACTTTGGGCCCATACTTGCGTGTTGTGTTGATGGAAGGACAATGGATGAATATCATATGGAGGAAAGATACTTGTTCTTAGGAGGGAAATTGTGCATGACTACCTTTCACTTCGAGAGCTGTTGATCAAAGAAGCCCACAGTGAAGGACTATCCAGATATTGTAGGGAGAAAAGGACATATGAATTGTTGATGGGTCGATTATTTTGGTCGAAAATGAGGCGAGATGTACAGTGAGTTGTTGAAAGCTATGCCATGTACAAGAGGGCTAAGTGTCGAGCCAAACAAGGAAAAGCAATGCCTTTGCCTATTCCAATGAAACCATAGACCGAATTGAGCATAGACTTTGTTCTTAGATTACCACAAATTGCCCGAGGCAAACATTATGTAATGGTTGTCGTAGATAGGTTCAACAATATGGTACAATTCATGCCTTGTTCTAAGACTAATAATGCTTCAACTATTTCTTCTCTTTTTTTGTAGGAGATTGTACGGTTAGATGGTGTGCCAAGAACTATAGCCTTTGATAGAGACTTGAAGTTCTTAAGCTATTTTTGGAGGACCTTGTGGTGTCGGATGGAGACCAAACTACTATTCAGTACTTCTTATCACCCCCAAATTGATGGCCAAATAGAGGTAATTAATTGCACTTTGGGATCACTGCTCTGAGCTGTAATGGGCAAAAACTTGGCTGATTGGGACATCTGCTGGCACCACTGAGCAAGACCCCTTCGAAGTGGTCTATGGTTTTAATCTCAAGTTACCCCTCGATCACATCCCTGTACTTGTGCCCACACAAGAGGACCTTAATGCAAGAGCTAAAGTATAATCCCTTTAGCACCTCTACAATAAAGTCACTTGGCACATTGACCAAGCCGTTAGATGTGTGCTAGAGAAGGCCAAGGGTAGGATGTGAAACATTTTTAGCTGGGAGACTTGGTGTGGTAATACCTAAGCAAAGAGAGGTTTTTAAGCAAGAAGAGGAATAAACTATCCCCAAGGGTTAAAGGACCTTTCAAAATCCTTTAAAAGATCAATGATAACACCTACAGATTAGAGTTGCCTGAGGACTATCGGTTTCCAACACCTTTAATATTGCCGACCTTAGTCCATATTATTTTGATGGGGAATTAAGCATAAACCAGTCGAATTTGATCCTAAATCCAAATCAACACGGAGGGAATGATAGGAATCAGGTTACTAGGCTTTTGACTGCTGCCAAGCTTGAAGACTAGAGGGACTAATAAAGTGAATCCTCCTGCCCTAGCCAACTCCTGTTGAGGTTGAGTTAATCCTAACTACAGATCAACTCTATATGTCGAGTCATATGACTGCTTACTTTTCGAAAGTTGTGTGCCAAATTGTTGAATGCCAAGAGAACTACCAAATCCCATGCATCTACTCAGCTATGTTAGAACCGTCTAGTTTCTCAGCACTACTTTTGCCAAGAAGTCGAGAGATAGACTCTGGGCTAATCAATCACCGCTGCTCAAACAAGTAACCCGACCTTTTTATCTGTATCCTCCAACAGCATCACCAATGCGCCTATGTCACATTTGCAGTACTACGTGAAGAATTTGCTACACCAATCACTATTTTTCTTGAATATTCCTTTTTACCCTTTGTATTCTTTTACATTACTTATTTAGGGTAATAACCTTTTTGTCTTTTTCCCTTTTGAGCAAGTTACCTTAAATTCTTAGGTATAAATACCCCTTATACATGTAGCCACAACAGATTAGATTATCATCAACACAATTGAATATTCTTTCTTTTCGTAAACATTGTTTTGTTTACTCTTATCCTAAACCCTAAGCAAGGTTAGGTGGTAAGTAACCTCACCGAACCATCTTGAACGTCATATCAAGTTGTGTCATGAGTCCTCAGAACTTCCCTTGGTCCGTCATATCCTTTGGAGCTATTCATGGGTTTTTGCTTACTTTTCATTCTTTTGCTCATTCCCCTATTACCTCTTTAAGCTTTCAATAAGCTTAGACCCATCCCTATTACTGGCCTAGTCTATTCTTGATCACGGTACGCATCAATATCAGTTAGAGCTTTTGGAGACTTTGGAGTATCGGACATGTTTAATGTTGCTGACCTCAGCCCTTATCAACCTAAGGAGAACTTAGACAAGGACCAACCAGATTTGATCCCAAATCCCAATTAGCCCAGTGATATTAGGCAAGTGCACCTATCAATTTTAATAAAGCAGATGTGAGTCCGAGTCGATCCTTCAGAAACTTCGAGTACTAATATTAACTTTAGCTCTATTATCTAACCGGAAAATCGTGTTGAGTTAGATGAATTAAAAATACTAAAATTAACAAACTATCCTAATTATGAGACTTGATTAAGCAATTTAGAAAGCAATAAAACTAAGAACGACTTCAAGAATGCAATAACGTATTTAGGAATTATTTCTCCTAGTGTTTAACATGTGACCGCTTAAAATATATTCAATTCAATTTCTATTATTCTTGACCGGAGAGATTCACGATTAAAGTTAATACCTTTCTCAAGCATATTAACCCTAATCTTAAATTATTTACCGGAATCTCTTCACTTAGTAATATAACTTAGAATTGCATTAATATATAATAAATTCCCACACAACCAATCAACTTTCTAGAAGAAACATGTATCTTATCTCTAAGTACACATGTAATTCTCTCCAATTATGTTAAGATCTAATTACACATGTCATTTCTCAATCATCATGCATAATATCATAAATTGATACTCTAGAAATATCAATCAACAATTAAACAACATAATTGAATCAAGAAAAGATAGAAACTTTATTGAAAATTATAAATCAACCCAAGAGTCACATGAAACCCTAGGTTCCATAATCCTAAATACACGACTTCTAAGCCATCATAATGAAGCTAAAAATGAGTTCCAACAAAAGCATAAAATAAAACATGAAAAACCCCTTTGGTTGATGAAAAATCTCTTCAATCTTGAAGTTGGGTGTTGCTTTTGCCTTTTTCTCCTCCTTCTCTTCAAGTCTCTTCACTTTTGAATGTCCCTCTTTTATGTCCAACCAATTGTGCGAAACCCTATTATGTCCTTTTAAATGTATTGTAAGGTTTTTGTTTTCATCACTAGACACGGCTTGGGACATAGTCGTATCCTCAGGTCATGTAACTTTCTGACCTTGGCAAATTTTTCTGAATGGACACAGCTTGGGGACACGACTGTATCCCAGACTGTGTAATTTCATAACTTATTCATATGAACTCCAAATTGAGTGAAACTTGATTCCTTTTCTTCATTTTCAATCCAAGAACACGTTCAAACCTTGAAAACAAAATTTTACTCAATTAAGTATCAATTTCTTTAAAGAAAACCAAATATGTAAAGGAAATACTATAAAATCATCATGTGAAATATGTTTAAAATCAGAGTTATCACCCAGCATGGATTTGACCCCAACTTCATATGCTGTGGTATTTTTATGTTTAACAATGGCTTGTACCTTCTCTTCATCCACTCTCAATCCTTTTCCACCAACCACATAACCTAGGAAGATCACTTCTTCTAAACAAAAATAGTATTTCTTCAAGTTTCCAAACAACCTCTCTGGTTAGAGGACATCAAAAACAGCTTTGAGATGTTTAGTATGCATTGTCAGGTCGAAACTATAGATAAGGATGCCGTTGAAGTAAACGACAACAAACTTCCTGATCAGTTCTCTCAAAATGTGATTCATCAGCCTCATGAAAGTGCTTGGGGCATTTGATAGTCCAAAAGGCATAACCATCTACTTGTACAAGCCATGTTAAGTCTTAAAAGTAGTTCCATTCATCCCGTTGTCTCATTTGAATTTGGTGGTACCTTGACTTCAAGTCAATTTTACTGAATATTCTCACACCGTACAGTTTATCCAACATATCATCTAGCCTCAGGATGAGGTATCTATTCTTGATCATAATCTTATTAACAACTTTATTATCTACATACATATGCCAAGTGCCATCCTTCTTTAGCACAAGCAATGCAGATACAGTACAGGGGTTAAGACTCTCCCTTACATATCCCTTTGTTAGTAGTCCATCGACTTGTCTCTAAAGTTTAGCAGCTTATTCAAGGTTCATCCGATAAGCTAATTTGTTCAGCGGGGTAACACTAAGCATCAAGTTAATGTAATGTTCTATGCTTCGAAATGGGGGTAATCATTTTGGTAACTATTTTGGAAACAAGTCTAAAATGTTGTCGAAGAACTCTTGACCTCTCTTGGCAGCTTCTCTCGATTCTTCTATTCCAATAGTCTCCTAATCAATAAGAAGGTCGGCAAATCAGATCCAATGGCTTCTCATAGTTCGGCCCTACTCAATACTAAAGCCTTCTTGGATCCTTAAGCAAGTTTAGCTTGTAGCTTGCTAACTTGACTCAACGTCATTGGGTTTAAAGTAATTTTCCATCCATCTTTCTTGAACACATAAGTGTTCTCGATCACATCATGCATAACATTTCAGTCAAAAGTCTACCTAATAATACATGAGACACACACATGGGTAACACATCACAGAGAATTTCATCAGAATAATTCCCAATGGAAATTGGCAGTAACACTTTCTACGTAACATGTAGTGCTCTCTTCTCATTCAACCAATGCAGTTTATATGGCCTCAAATGTGAAATAATTAGCAATTCAAGTTTCCTAATTAGGTTAGTAGAGGCTACTTTGGTGCAACTTCCACTGTCCACTATAAGCACATAAACTTAATCATTCACTTTGCAAGTGATGTAGAATAAGTTCTCTCACTTTTCCTCCTCGATAGAGGGCTCTAAACTCATTACACATCAGATAACTAATGTCAACTTATCTAGGTCTTCTACAGATGCAACTTCTACTATCAACTAGGAGCACACAAACCTGATCATTCACTTTGCAAGTGATGTGGAATAAGTTCTCTCATTATTCCTCCTTGATAGAGGGCTCTAAACTCATTGTACATCAAACAACTAAAGTCAACTTATCTAAGTCTTCTACAAACACATCTTCTTCAATCAGGTTATTGTTAACCTCAACCTCATCTCCCATTTCTTTCTCCTCCTCTAGTTCCTCATCTATGTTATCTACTTCAATCATTGAGACATTTCCCTTGATAATCATGGTCCTTCAGTTCAGACACTAAGTAGCCATATGCCCAAACTCTTAACATTTAAAGCACTTTATCTGGATTGTCTTCTTCTCAGATCTTTGTCCCTTCTCATAAATTATCAATAGCACTTCACGATCAGTTGGTCGGTTCTTCTATTCAACTCTAACATCAACCTTTCTAGTCATCTCAAAACTCTGCTAAGCTCAATAACTTCCCTAATCAGGTCAACTTGACTAACTAAGTCTACTCGTCGGTAGTCATATCGACCTGTTCCTTCTTTACCTCAAAAGTGACAATATTTAGTTTAACAAATCACCTCAATTTACAATGAATCATGTTTATTTATAGTAAAAATGAAACTATCGATAACTTCCACAAGGCTATTGACAACTTCTTTTTATTGTTAATAAGAACTATTTACTATAAACTGAGGTGATTTACTAAACTCAAAAATGACCATATCATATGGTCACATTTGAGTGATCATACTGTAGAATTTCCCAATCTTCTAATATCTTCTTAAAATAAATTCTCCAAATTCTTTAATGTAATAGATGTAACTTCCATAACCGATCCAAAGTAGTATTCTTACATTCAAATTAATTCTTAGCATCTCCACTTGGATTAGAACCTTAAACCTTTAAAAAGTAGTTGCTAATAGATTTGTATTAAAAACATGAATATTTGGATTGGAAACAGAACCATCAACATTCTTTGCTTAGAAACTATGACATCAAGACATCCTTCACCTTCTAACAATAATAAGCTTCTACTCAAAGTGATATTATGCACTTCAAAACCTTCTAAATTCACTTGCTCCTCTACTATCATTGATTCCTTTAAAATTCTTTCTATTAAGTGTTTTAACCTCTTTCTTTTAGCTAAGGATATTGGTTTACCCCAATGCTCAACTTTATCTAAAAGTCGATTGCCATCCCCATCATATTGTCATATGTAGATCTACTTTTAATGAAAAGAACTCCATCTCTTTCGATCTTTATTGTTAGATCCACTCTAGCGATTAGCTTAAAGTACCTATCTTCCCTTAATTTATGTTATTTTTAAGACATTTAAGCATGTTTGTTTTCCTCACCACCTTAAATCTTTCTTCTATGATGTTAGTCCTTTTATTTTTTTAAGGTCTTCTTTATGTATGTTGTTCCCTTTAGTCTCCTTTGTGTATGAAACTACCCATTCATTGCGATGTTTCATAGTATCAATTTTTCATCATTTTTAGTCATTTTTTTCTTATTGTACATTTAGACTTACTAATGGTTGGTTATACCATTCGAACTTACTAATACGTCGAGCACATTCAGGAGGTTAATGAACCATGTGTTGCACCCTCTTCTTAGAAGATGTGTGATCTTGTACTTTAATGATATACCGGTATACAGTGCCGACCTGAACAACCATGCTCAACATGTTCAGGAAGTATTTAGCATTTTGTGAGCTGAAAATTGTTTAGGAATGTAAAGAAGTGTACATTGTGCTAGAATAAGGTGGTTTTCCTAAGGTTTGCAGTGTTAGAGGAAGGAATCTGAGCAAATGAGGAGAAGATTCAAGCTCTTCTAGAATGGCTGACGCTGAAGAATGTCATTGAAGTCCGAAGTTTCCATGGCCTAACTTCATTCTATAGGTGATTTATTAAGGACTTTAGCACAATAGCCACCCTATTGACTAAGTTGACAAAGAAAAATGAAGGGTTCAAGTGAAACAATCGAACTAAGTGAAGCTTCAGGGAGATTAGGGAGAAGCTCACCTCAGCACCTATCATTTCATTACTAGATTTTGACAAGCTCTTTGAATTAGAATGCGATGCATCAAGAGTGGGAATTGGCGTTGTCTTGATGTAGGAGCGACGACCCGTTG
This sequence comes from Lumnitzera littorea, assembly GCA_024138015.1. Taxonomy (NCBI): domain Eukaryota; kingdom Viridiplantae; phylum Streptophyta; class Magnoliopsida; order Myrtales; family Combretaceae; genus Lumnitzera; species Lumnitzera littorea. Next base: position 37,941,723 of record JAMXBB010000007.1, on the reverse strand, counting down.
CCCCTCATAGTGAGAAACTTAGTGGCCTTGCCCTGAACTATTTCGTATACGAGAAGGAGTTGTGCTCTCTTTTCCGAGCCCTCACTATTTGGCAACATTACTTGCTGCCACGAGAGTTTATTATTTACACTGACCATGAATCATTGAAGGATCTTAGGAGTTAGAACAAACTCTCCAAGAGGCATGCCAAGTGGTTGGAATTCATGGAAGGGTTCTCATACGTCATTCGGCATAAGAAGGGGAGCACAAATGTGATTGTTGACACTCTGTCATGACGGTAAACTTTGTTAACCACTTTGCAGACAAAATTATTGGGATTCTCACTAATCACGGAGTAGTATGCTACTAACCCTCACTTTGGTTCCATTGTTAAACAGTGCCAAGAAGGGGTAGTTGTTGGAAGACATTATCTTAAGGATGGCTATCTATTTAAAGATTGCAGGCTATGTATTCCAAACTACTCCACATGTGAGCTACTAATCAGCTAAGCCCATAGAAAAGGATTATCGGGTCACTTTAGGGAGGTCAAGATAGCCAATTTGTTGAAGGAGAACTTATACTGTCCATAAGGTAGTTGGTAGTTATGAAGTGTGTAAGCATGCTAAGGGGAAGAGAGAATCCCATGGAGAGAACATGCCTCTACTGATGCTAACCTTACCTTAGGTTGACCTTAGCATGGACTTTGTCCTAAGGTTACCCCGAACATCCCGAGGGAAAGATTCCATTTTTGTTATAGTGGACCATTTCAACAAGATGGCACACTTCATTCTATGCCATCAAACTAACAATGCTCTATATATTGCTAATCTATTTTTTAGGAGATTATCCGACTATATGAAGTACTAAAAAGTATAGTCTCAGATCAGGACACAAAATTCTTAAGCTATTTTTGGAAGACCCTTTATAAAAGACTTAGAACCAAACTCGTATTCAGCTTTAATAGCTACCCTTAGATTGATGGCCAGACTGAAGTGGTAAACAAGACACTAGGTAATTTACTCAAAGTTGTTGGGGGAAAGAACTTAAGGGGTTGGGATATATGCCTACCAATTGTAGAGTTCACATATAACCAGACTGTCCATAGCACTGCTAAGAAGACCCCATTCGAGGTCATCTATGACCTTAACCCTACCATTCCCCTAGATATGATCGACACCCCAGCAGCTACTGAAGAGAGTTAATCCGGAGTAGACTGAGCCCAAGAATTACATGAGCTAGACTAATCTGTCATGAGGAAGATCGCCAAGTTTAATAAGAGACAACAAGAGATTGGCCACCGAACTATTTCTTTCTAACCATGAGACCTAATATGGATACATCTCAATTGAGAACGATTCCCGCACTTGAGACAAAAAAAACTATCTCCTCAAGCTAATGGTCCATTTAAGATCTTGAAGAAGATCAACCACAATGCCTATAAAATCTAATTACTTGATGACTATGGTAGCTCCTCTACCTTCAATGTGTCAAATCTGATTCCCCACTAATCAACCAAAGAAGACCCTATGAGTGCCCCAGAAGAACGAGTAGAAACTGCTTCAAATTTGAGGATAAATCTTTCTGACCCCTAAGTAGATGATAGGAATCAACCCCTTAGACCGATCACAAGAAGCCAAGCTAGAGGACTTCAAAGGCACATATGGAAAATACTAGCTTTAAGCTGTAGCCAAGACAAGGACTCCTTTTTGGATCCGACCTCCTACCAACCTATCTCTCAGACCCTCATGTGTGTCTAACATGCTCCTACCCAACTGCGAAGTCCTAATCCAAAAGGTAACCCAGGAAAGGCTAGCCGAGCCGATCTCTCTCCAACTAACCACTGGGTCCTGACTCCAATTTAGCTAACTTCCTATCCAAACTGATTGGCTCCCAACCTGATTTAGATCAGGTTAGCTCCTAACTACCAACACTTCTTGTTTCTACCTATGTTGTATTATACTCCTAACGTCCAGTTATCAAGTCATACCTGTCTTCTAATACAACGTTCCAAAATGATTCTTTCTCTTCCGTACTAAATATTCTTGGTCCTTTTTACCCCTTTTTAGTATGATTCATGTAACGTGATTATAAAATACCCTTTTGTTTTTTCATACATGTAAAATAACCCTAGTGCGCAAGAATATAAACCCTTACTTCCTTGTACGCAGAATCATATCCTTTTCAATACAAAAATTACTCATTTGAGCAACCTTAGTGTTCTCATTATTCAACTCTTATCTATACCCTTTAGCAAGGAGTAATGGCGAGTAACCCTTCAATTCCAATCGATGTGACATATTCAGTGAATTGTAGGCCGAGTAGGATCGAGTGGTAAGTAATATCCATTCGGTAGCTGCTCGAACTTTGCTAACCTTTTTCCTATTTCTTTGTTTTGTTTCATTGTGGTGCTTCTCCAAGTGTTCCACCCTAAAGACACATCAACTTCTTCTTAAGTCATTATGTGAAATCATATTATCAAAATTGAGTGAAATCTTCTGTCAAGTAGTGGAAATACCTGAAGTTTTGTATTGAGAATGTTAAATCCTAGTATTTAAAAGGAGATTCATGATGCTAAGAGTGATGCTCATGGTAACTACTAACGAACAATTACGAAACTTTGCTTGATGTGCCTAGGAGCTCAATTATCACTAGGGCCTATGGTAGCAAATGCAAACCAATTGGTCCTTCAAGATATCGAAGAAAGATAAGGTAAACTGGTCTAAGAACTTACTAGAGTAGTTGACGTAAAGCTGCTCGAAGGATATAACACACCAACAAACATAACCCAACTTGACACTTTACTTGATATAATGCACAAGTTGATGTCAAGGTCTACCCGCTACTAATCTTAAGCTACTCGACATGATTAGATAAGAGTGTATGGGAAAATGGACTTAGAGAGGTTCGTCTCATAAGAATAGTATATTCAATGTATAAGTCTAAGATAAGATTATCCTGACTTATAAGGAGAAGAGACTATTTATAGTAAGTCCCTAAGGCACATTACAAATGAAGAAATTACAAGAATGTATATACAAAAAGGGAAATCTTAGTACAAACAAAAAGGGGTAAAAGGGATAAAAGATAAAAAGGGAAAATTGTACAATGTCAGGTGAAAAGGACAAGTGGCAGCACTAACAGCATGACATTAGATCCGTAAAAAGGATTCCCTCAGCATAGGACGTAGGAGGAGTCAAGACATGTAAAGATTGAGGCCGAGAACTGAAAGAGATGCCATGAAGGTTGGTAGGCGGCTAAGAGAGACATACTCGGCCAGGGAGGTAAATCTCTTTACTCGATAATAGACTCTCGGTAGGTGAACATCTAATCACTCGACACAGAACTTTCTACCAAAGGATAGTCGACATTAGCATAGGATAACAAACAGAGCATAAAAGAACCACTCGGAGCCTTAAGGAGTTCAGCCATCCTCCTTCAATATATCGTTTCTTGTCATTAGTAGGTTGACAAGAGAGAACCTGTTAGGTAAGAGAATGGAGGCCTCTGAGGCATGCTCAAGTAATTAGGCCGGTAGTCAGCAATCCATCATTACTGCTATTGTAGCTAACCTGGCTATCTCTATGTGGAGGGTAGTGGAGACTAAGCCATAAGAGAGAGTTGTTGAATGGAGCTGAGATGTAAGAGATAGGCCAAGAAGACAAGTGGTTGAACATAAAGCACTAAAGGCTGCTAATGCGAGCCTAAATCCACCCTAACATTCTAAGAGGTTTGCAAGAAGGAGACTTAAGTTAAATGAATTTGAAGAATATGATGGGGAGAAAGAACAGTATGAAGGATTTGAAGTATACGAACTTCATGCACTTAGAGGAGCTAAGCATCTCATAGTGTAGATTCTAAGCTTTTGTAGGTCTAATAATGTTGATGACTATCTAGATTAGGAGGAGAAGATTGAAATCATATTTGACTTCTATGATTAAGAGCACTCGATGCATATTCGAGTTGTTGCTTTAGAATTTTCTGGGTATGCAATAATGTGGTGAATAAAATTATAGAATGTATGCTAGCAAGCTCGACAAGAAATCCGAACTTGGAATGAGATTAAGAGAGTTTTGAGGAGTAGATTTGTTCCAGAATACTATGAGCAAGACACTTTCCAATGTCTCTAAGAACTCAAACAAGGTAGCCAATCAGTGGACAAGAATGTTCGAGAGATCCAATTACTAATGATTCGATGCAATGTTAATGAGCTAGAGGTACGGACAATAGCACGGTTCATTTCGAGACTAAGATCCAAAATTTGTAATATAATGGAAGTACAGAGGCTTGGAAATCTAGATGAGACTACTCGAATAGCACAAAGAGTCGAAAGGAAGAGGTGAAATCAACTTAACCGAGTACAAAGTAGCCATCTTAGCTTATTGAGCAAAACTGGTACACCAAGTCGACTTAGATATGACCAAGCTTAGTATAGTTCCAAGGTAGATTACCAAGGTCAGATGCTGAGCAGTGACGATGGCTAAGGTAAGACTAAAGCAGAAGAGCCTAATGTGAAGAAGGATCAAGGTCAAAGCTCAAGAAGGAACACCCGAGAGATAAAATGTTTCAAGCGCCTTAGTTTCAAACATGTGGCTAGTTAATATCCTAACCAATGTATCATGACCATTAAGGTAGAGAAGCCCCAATTTGAAGTAAAAAGTGCTAGTGAAGGTAAGGCAGATGAAGTAGAAGTCGATCAACTGCTAGAAGAGTTTCAAGAAGATTTAAACACCGTGACCTAACCTGAAATGGGAGACTACTATAAAATTGTATGAAGATCTCTCAGTACCTTTGTCTCATATGAGAATGAGCAGAGAGAGAATCTCTTCCATACAAAATGCCAAGTGAATAGCAAACTCTACGTCTTGATTATCGATAGAGGGAGTTATACCAATGTCATATCACAAGGAGTAATGAAGGCTCTAAAGTTACCAACCTATCCTCATCCTAAGCCCTACTAGATTCACTGGCTGAATGAGAAGGGAGGTCTACCTACTACCAAGCAAGTCAAAATGCCAATCACTATAGGTGACAAATACAAGGATGAGGTGTTGGGTGATGTCCTACCCACGTGTGCTTCATACACTCTACGTAGCTAACCTTAGCTACTTGATTTAAAGGTACTCCATGATGGGTATAAGAATGCTTATATGTTTCAGAAGGATGGGAAGAAGGTTATATTGACCCTAAAGAGCCCTAAAGAAGTTTAGGAGTTGCAAGAAGAGATTTCCAAATCACTCCAATGGAAGTCCTTAGTGATTTACTAAGCCCAATTTTCTAAAGATGTCAAAATGGAAAAGTATGTATTCTTATTGGTCATGGGGTTCCTAAAGTTAAAGTTAGTCGGAGCATTACCTACCAAGGTGTAAACATTGCTTCAAGAATATATCGACTTGTTTCCTATCGAGTTATCGAATGGCTTACCCCCTATCAAAAGCATAGAATATTGCATTGATCTCAAACTTGGAGTTCCTCTACCAAACCGACTTGTCAATAGACTCAATCTGTAAACCCTTCAAATTTAGACTTCTGAGTATAGAATTAAACTTATGTACTGTAGATGATTTCCTTAAGTTAATAGAGCTAGTAAAATTTAAAACCAATTAAAATTTCAATTGGAAACCTAAAATGAATATGAAAAACCTTAAATCATAAATTAAAACTCTAGTCATAAACACAAAACCTTAAACCTTAAATATATATAACTGTAAGAGATTGCTTCGAATTAGATAAAAACTTTAATCACGTATGAAAACACTAAATTCCATATGTGTGTACATATGAGAAACCGAACCTGAACCTGATCAAAGCTTTAAAACCATAGTTTTAGGCATATAAATGCACTAATACGTTACAAGCATAATAAAACCTTAATCGAGTATAAATACGTAACGATATGCTATATCATAATCAATGATCAAAGACAACTCCCAATTGTTTATAAATGTGTACAATACTAAGTTAACTTAGTAGAAACTAAGATATTGCATTATAGATCATATTAATCTCATAATTGTATAACTAAGTTAGTATTATATAGTTTTAAGTGTTTAGTTAATGTTTACACTACATAAAATCAATGTTAATATTATAAATTGTGTTTTTGATGATAATTACATTAAGTATGATACTAAATCTTATATAGGAATATAAATACCTAGAAAAAGATTCCAATAATTATTTTTACTAATTATTTCATTTAAATCCATATTTTCTTTCATTTCCTTAATTTTTCTCCTAATTACCCTTAATTCCATCCTTATGTACACTAATTATATGTAATTTGAGAAAGTTAATTAAGTCAACATTTGACTAAGTCAAATGTTAACCAAGTCAAAGTATTGACTAAAGTCAACACATGTCATTTTCAATCTAGAATTCCCTATCATTTTCTAGTGATTTATTTTCTTTTCCTTTGATCTTTTTTCTTTTCCCCTCTTCCCTCTTATTGCCGTCCACTTGTCCCTTCTAGAAGCCCCTCCCTGTTTCTTTTCTTGCATATTTAAAAAATAATAAAACACATTTTGCCCCCCCTCTCCAAAACAGTAGCCCCTCTTCTTTTTTCCCTTTTCTTCATTTTTTTCAATTTCACTTCCATAATTCCAACACCCCATCTACAAGCTACTATACTATATACTTGCTTTCCTCTTACATATTACAAAGGAGAAAGTGGTATGTTTTCATATAATCTTTTATTTTAATTGGTAATTAGTTGTTTATGTTATGTTAGTTTTGGAATTATCATGTAATATGTACATATATATTATTGAAGATAGAAATCTCTATATCCATACATAAAAATGTAAAATTACTTAGGTATAAGAGTAGAAATACATAAGTATATATATACCGTATGGATACATGTGAGATACTTATGTTTGAACTTTAGTAAAATACATAGTATAAGTGTAGGTATATATATAGATAAGTGTAGAAGAACACATGTACATAAGTTGGAAGATCCTTATACAAGAGTTTTTTTTATGCACATAACCTAAAATAAGGAAATATTAAGTTTATATACATATAGTTTACTAATTGAAACCATAATATGTAAAAGTATCAATTTTATGAGGGTTTCTTAGGAGTGTATGGAGTACATACGAAAATATGTATAAAAATATATATATAACCGTATTTATACATGGGTATATGTACAAGTATTTATAAAAGCATGTTAGAAGTATACATATACAGAATATATGTATAGGATGTATAAGTACATAAGTTTAAAGTTAGTACATATGTAAATTATAACATAATTATCTAACATACTATAATATAATATCATAAAGTAATAATATATAATGTGTATATATATATATATATATATATATGTAAGCACGGGCCAAAACTTATAATGGACCTATAATACAAATATCAACTTATTTTAACCTTATGTAAATTCAAGTAATAACAATAATAGTATAAAATTACAAAAACATAAGAATATGGTAAGTAATTAAATCATAAAGTAATAAAATGAGATACAAAAATACTAAATAAGAATATTTAAATCACAATAATTAAAATTATAATGAATCAAACCTATATCATAAAACGTGGGTATTAACATCCAAAATGGACCCTGCTATACAAATGTACATCTAGAAAAAATAAAAATCAACTATAAGATCATAAATGTCAAAATTAGGATGAAAAAGTTACACGCAACTAAAGATTTAAGATCAACAAAAAAAAAAGCAAGATAAGTAAGTTAATTGACCTCATAAACTAATAATGAAGAGAAATAAATAACTAAATACATAAAGTATCATAACTCACATATATACGAAAATAGTTACTATTGATCCCATTAAGTATAATAAACCCTATACATGTCATACTCGGGTTATATTGAGAAAATAGATAAATTACAATAAACTTTTAGTTAACTAAGGAGTTTGGTTTCTCAGAATACTTATAAGTTTTATGATCTTTTAGGCATCTATATGTTGAGTTTTGGAAACCCCAAAAGCTTAGAGAATGAGCAATAATCCAGGTGAGGGAATTCTAATGACTTACTATCTGCTTGTGTGTATTACTTGTATGATGTTTTGCTATTTGTTGATGCCTTTATGTCTGAATAACTATTTTGCTTGTTTGCTATTATCTGTATGATCACCTTCTTAAAACAATAAATATAAATATCTGATCAAAATAACTGGTTATATTTGTCGCATGTCTATAACTCTGTAAATGTATGGATGGGGAGTGCTAGTTTTGCAATATGTTGAGAAAAGTATTTTTAGGAAAAGTTTTTCTGATCTTAAACATATTTTTATACAATTTCCATAAGGGATCGTAGTGTTGTAAATGATATTTTATCATTAAGATAAAGCTAGCATGGGATCTCCAATTGATAGTAAGAGACTCGCTTTATTGTGCCCGTGAAGCCTTAGATAGATTTTGATCACAAGAGGACTTGCATGTTTGTGCTCGAGGGGCCTTGGATGGTACATGACCTTAGTTTGGGGTCTACCTATTGGATTGGAATTTCTTTCTCTACTTAGGTAATAGTCAAGTATCACTTGGAGAGGTGGTGCCCCCAGCAGCCTCATGCAGATAAGCTGAGGTGCCCTGTATAGGTAAGTACAGGGAATAATCGAAGTGTAAACGACGTAATTCTACGTTGTCCATAGTTCCAAACTCCTATGGATGTATTGATTACATTCATCGTGCCTGCATTCATTTCTATGTAGATAGCTTTCATGTCTGTTAATAACATTTGATAACTTGCTTGAATAGTAGTGGTGAAAGACAAACCAACTGAGCTGTTTTATGCTCATTTCCCCTTAGTTTCTTTTGTAAGTTTATTTATACTGGGATTGGGATAAATCTCAAGTACTGAGTGCAAGATGAAGATAAGTGTGTTAGTATTAGAATTAACTGAGACCTTTATAGGTGATACAGCAACATCCTCTATCGAAAATATTTGTATGTTAAAATTCAATATAATTTAATATTTCTTATAATTTTACAGTGTTGGTATATCTTATCTTATTATTTAGTAAGGGATACCGATTCTCTATGGTTTTGGGGAATTGTGGGATATCACACATCCATAGTTATTTATATTTTACAATAAATTAATTAATTACAAATCAGCAACCTCAGTGATTAATCATTTAAAGTCTTGCAATCTCTGACTTGCAAGGCGATTTCCATATCATGGGTATACATATGATATAGAAATTTTAGGCAATCCTACTAAACCCCCTTTAGTGTCTTAACACAATCTCAAGCAGGCAGCCAAGCTAAAGAAACAAGTTGATGAGTTGATTGAACGCAGCTATACTCAAGAAAGCATAAGCCCCTATGTCATGTTGGCTATCCTAGTGCCGAAGAAGGATGACTTATGGAGAATGTGTATTGATAGCCGAGTAATCAACAAGATCACTATCAAGTATCAATATATGATCCCATGATTAGATGATATGCTCGATGAGTTGCATGTTGTGTGAATATTTTCAAGGATTGATCTAAAGAGTTGCTACCACCAAATCCGAATGAGATGTAGAAATGAGTGGAAAACTACTTTCAAGACTAAAGGTGATCTATTTGTGTAGATGGTGATGCTGTTTAGGCTTACAAATGCATCGAACACTTTTATGCAGCTCATGAATCATGTTTTAAAATCATTGATTGGTAAATGTGTTGTTGTTTACTTTGATGATATTTTAGTATATAGTACCAACCTCATTTCTCATGTCATGTACTTGAGATCTATGTTTGATATCCTTCGTATTCAGCAATTATTTGGCAACTTAAAGAAATGCGTATTCTATTAGAGTAAGGTAATATTCCTCAGATATGTTGTCTCTAGGGGAGGAATTAGAGTTGATGATGAGAAAGTTCAAGTTATTCTCGAATGGTCAACGCCGACTGTACAACCGAAGTAAGGAGTTTTCATGGTATAGCTTTGTTTTATCGAAGATTCATTTAGAACTTTAGTTTCATAGTTGCACCACTGACCAAGAAGAACTCTGAATTCAAATGGTTCAAGAAAGCTCATAGTAGTTTTGATGAGATTAAGTCCAAGTTAACTTTTGCCCCAATACTTGTCCTACCTAACTTTGAGAAAGTTTTTGAACTAGAATGTGACACATTTGGAGTTAACATTGGAGCTACTCTTATGCAAGAACACCGACCAGTTGCATATTTTAGTAAGAAGCTCAAAGGTACCATGCTGGATTACTCAAGATATGACAAAGAATTTTATGCTCTTGTTTGAGCTCTTCAAAACTAGCAACACTATCTACTGCCAAGAGAGTTCATTATCTACACATACCATGAATCTCTCAAGCATCTCAAAGGCCAATAGAAACTCTCTAAACATCATGCTAAATGGATCAAGTTCTTGGAAACTTTTAGTTATATCATCAAATACAAGAAGGGAAGTACATACACTATGGCAGATGCACTTTCTCATCAACATGTCCTTATCACAACATTTTAAGCTAAGATACTTGGGTTTGGTACATTGCCAAACCAATATGAGCATGATCCATACTTTAGACCCTTAGTGGCCAAATGCAACATCAAAGGAGTAGTAGATGAGTTATACCTAAACCCAAGATTTTTTATAAAGGGAAGGCAAGTCTATATGCCAAGTGGTTCTGCTAGGGACTTACCTACCCAAGAAGTCCATGCTAGAGGCTTAGTCGGCCATTTTGGTGAGAAGAGAACGGTCAAGTTACTAAAAGAGCACTTCTATTGGCTTAGGATGATAAAGGATGTGTGCAAAATTCTTGAGCTTTGCGAGGTGTGCAAACGAACCAAGGGGAAAAAAGAACATATAGAGAGTATACACCTTTGCCCATACCTGAGCAGTTGTAGACCAATCTAAGAGTAAATTTCATGCTCACCTACCCAGAATACCACGAAAACATGATTCTACTATGGTAATGGTTGATTGGTTCAGTAAAATGAGCCACTTCATCCGTTGACACAAAATCAATTATGCTTTATTTGTTGTTAACCTTTTTTTGTAATGGATCATGCGACTACATGGAGTTCCAAGGAGTATTGTATCTAATCATGATTCAAAGTTCACAAGCTTCTTCTAGTAAACACTATGGAAGAAGCTTAGCACTAAGCTCATGTTCATTACTTCCTACCATAGGCAAGCTCTTTAGAGCTACCATTAGAAAGAATCTATATGATTAAGATCTCTGCCTACCCATTATCGAGTTTACTTACAATCACTCTACTCATAGCTCGACAGGAAGGACCCCTTTCGAGGTTATCTATGGACTTAACCCGAATTTACCCTTGGATATGACTATCAACCCGACCTCTCAAGGAGAAAGTCCATCAAGCTTGTAATGAGTCAAGGAATCTCAGAAACTGCATGAAAAAGTTGCCTAGCAATTAGCTAAGGCTGTAGCCCAATAGAGAGAATAGGGAAGTTAAGGAAGAAGGTGAGTTATTTATAGCCTAAGAGACCTTATCTGGATCCACCTTAGTAAGGAGCGATTCCTAAGGAAGAGGAAAAACAAGTTATCACTAAGTTAGGTAGCCCTTTCACGATCCTTTGCCACATCAATGACAATGCTTATGAACTAGAATTACCCAACAATTACAGAGTGTCTCCTACTTTCAATGTCACTGACTTGATGCTTTATGTGCTAGAAGAAGAAGAAGACCAAGATTTGAGGATAAATCTTCCATAATCCTAAGGAATTGATAGATTGCCTACCGCTTGACCCATCACTTACGCCTGCCTCTAAGGCCTCCGATCCTTCACCAAGAGGATTCTCTCTTGTCAGCCTACTAAGGATAAGCTTTAGTACATGGAAGAGCTAAGGACAAATTCGCTAAGGGCCCAGCTCAGACATACCCTGCACTACTCAAACCCTTGCCCAGTTGTTAACTTGTTGAATGCTAAGGCCGACTTGCTAAGTGTTGTTGCCAAATGCCAACTTTGATAACACTATATGCCAAGCTTTACTTTTCCAACCTACTGAACTACAGCAACCTTCAATCGCCTCAGTAGCTCCTAGTACAGCTCATCAATAATAGACACAACACTGATTCCACTTAGCCACAATGTCCAAAAATCTTAGAATATAGACCCAATCACAACATGCCACATGTCATTCCTTATTCTAACATTGTATTATATTCCTTTGTACTATTTATTCTCTTTTACCCTTTTAGCAATTTACTAAGCTAGTATTTTTCTATTATCCTTTATTGTAATTACATGTATTTTCTTGTTACCCTAAAGACTTGCTATAAATAGTCCCTTGTCTTTTGTAATTGAAGTCATCTAATACCTTTATAGTTAACGAATATTCTTGTTCTTATGAGAGATCCTTCTCTGAGTACATTATCTCTCACACTTATCTAATCTTACCGAGTAGCTTGAGATTAGTAGCGAGTGAACCTTAGTATTAACTTATGAGTCATGTTAAGCGAAATACTAAGTCATGTTATATTCGTTAGTGTACCATATCATTTGAGCAGCATCATAGAAGCTACTATGTTTGTCGTTCTATTCATCCCTTCTTCTTCGATATCTGAATGACTCACTTGGTTACAGCTTCTACAATAAGCCTTAGTAATCAACTTAGCTCCTAAGCACATAAATGATAGTGCTATGAGTGTAGTAGCTCGAAATGAATTGGAGTTTAGCACAAATTGAGGCTCATCTTAGTTAAGATACAACTTGGATAAACTACTCTTGGCATTCAACCATGGAAACACTCACTTTAATACTTAGTAATTATTTTTTGGCATGTAAATTGCTTAGCCATGGGCTACTGAGATAGTTTAAACACCAACCAAATATTCAAGAGCTCGAAATCTTGAAACAAGGAGTTTGACAAAGGTGCAATAAACTTATAAATTCCAATCAAATTTTAGCTCGGCAATTTCTTTAAGAACCCTGTACAGATATTCTTGCTTAAAGTAAAAATTTTCTCTAACTACATTGATTTTTTTAGAGATAAAGACCAAATGCTGGTGATTATGATCCATTCCAGATGACATTGCGGTTACATGACCATGCAAACTTACATGTAGCGATTACAAACCAAATAGTGAATGAAATGGTAGCATTTTTGAAAAAGAAAACTGACATAAAGCCTTTGTAGGGTTTCTCTAAAATTGAAGAAATACCAAGAGTTTGTTCAAATGATTTATTTTTCATGCATGAACACTTCATAGCTTCAATGCAAGAACTGATAAGTGGTAATTATGCAAAATGGTTGTCAAATTCAAGTAATAGATTTTTTAGAATGCAGCATCATGGCAATTACCATAATGATTTGCAAACTTTATTATGTGAGTTATATATTTACTAAAACCAAAACTTAAATTAAACACCAACAATCATGGTGATATCGAAAAAATGGAAATACTAATATTGGACTTAAAAGGAAGGGAAGAAGAAAAATCCAAACACGTAAAATACTTAACTAACCACCATTAAATATGTACAGATTCCAAGAAGAGATCAAGAAGGTTAAGTATAGTAGACCAAATTCGATAGAACCCATAAGAGAAAAAAACATCTTCTTATATCCTTTTGGAGAATCGGTAAATTTTTTCAGTTCCCATAGACAGTGCCAATTGTTAACGACTGATTTTCATTTCAATGCATAAACACCTACAAAACGAGAAAATAGCTACAGTGGGTACCGGAAGGTGCTCTAGCGTAGCCATTTCAATGCTTAATTCAAGCCTCTTGTGAAGTGAATATCCTTGTAAAGTGGTAAGAGATGTAAGAAGCAATGGAAGAGGATCCCCTTAGCTAGGGATCTTATCTAGTATTTATAGAAGGTAACTCGATACTTATACCTAGACTAGGCTTTAGGAGTTGAGGTTAAGGCTCAATATTACTAATTTAGGCCTTTTGCTTATTTTACTAAAAAAAACACTATCAATAAAGTTGAATTCAAGTAAAACTCAAACCAAACTCAAATAGTTTGCAAACTAGCTTGATTTATTTACATTTTGCTCCTTAGTCCAACCTTTCAACTCACTTTATACAAGTAACTCTTCTCACTTCTCTCGTTTGTGATTAAATTATAACTTGTTCCTAAAACAAAGCCCTGCTATAGCTGATGCGGGCAAGACCAATTGGTTGTTACGCAATGATATCACAATTAGAATTAAATGGAAAAGATTGAATCCTTTAGGTTTTTAATGTAACTTTTATGGTTTTTTTAAGGTTTATAAAACAAAGAAAAGCATAAGGCATGGATGAATTACTATTAGATATGGCACACAAATAGTAAGACAAATTGGTTATGATTAAATCCTAAGATCGATATAATGCAAGATTATAGGAAGTAATCGTTACTAATGAAACTCCAATGTTATGCATGGAAATTTCAATAATGATAATTAACTAAATTACTAATCTGATACACAATAATTTAGATAACACAATCAACGCCACAATTCCTTAAGAAGAATTGATAAGTTCAATCACAAAGAAAGAATCTAAAGTTCAATGACAAACTATCGATAATCCATTTTAACAAAACTAACTATTTGCTACAATGGAAAAGAATACTTAAATACTGCTAATAAAGAAACCCTAGTAATGGCAAAACTATAAGTAAAATAACCTAATGAAAAATGAAAATAATTATGGAAAATTCATAAATAAAAGATCACTTGTCAATATGCCCTCAACAAGGTCGTGCTCTTGACCATATACATCTTTACCTTCAACTTAATGAAAAATATGGTCATGTTATTCCCTTATGAAGCATGTGTTGTCCAACATGAGTAGGTATACAAGCGTATTGTGCAATTATGTAACTATGAGCACCCTTTCTATTCATGCACATGGCTATGTTGTCATGATGATGTATGTATTAGATGTCATGCATCTCATTGATTGTCTAATTCTCTCATTTCGTGGTTTTCACAAAATAATTGTTCTTGCTCTTTGGCTTATCAACCCATCTTTCATTCTGTATAGTACCTAAAGGACCTTTTTTTGAACCTTGATCCCTATCATTATTGTAAGGGTAGTAAAGATTCACCATTGAATCTTGTAAATTTAATAGGCTCACAAATCCTCCTGGATTTAACACAAATCCAAAACTCAAGAGTGAATAAAATATTATAGTTCAAATAAATTTTGAACTCCAATTCTTACATGTCCTCTTTCCATTCTTCTTGATTCAATGTAACTAATTATACTTTAAAGAATGATGTCAAAATGATTAGTTCTCTTCTTTGTCATTTATTGGTGGGTCTTTAGAAGTCAGCATTGCAGTCAATGTATTTTCTTTCTTTTTTAACAACGATTCATTGCTCTTCATTCACTAAGTCCATTTTAGCATTTTCAACAATTATACACTTCCAATGGTTCTGAATCAATGAAATATTCATCTAAAGATTTATTGACCTTTCACAATAAAAATCTTAATTATCTCACATTTACTACCTTGGATACCTTATCTTGAGTTTTTGTCATGTTTGATTTCTCATGCTCTTCATTATTTGGATTATGTCAATTAGATCTTATTACTGCTCTTTTGTTTCTTTAGCCCTTCTTCCTACTAGTTGCCTTTAAACTCCCTCTCTAATTTTAGATAAATCCACTGCCACCTAATTTGAAGGCATTTGTAACAAGACAAACCTTTAGTCTTTAGTGAAGCAATATGATGTGCCTAGGAGCTCAGTTATCACTAGGGCTTACCGTAGAAGGTGAGGAACCAATGGGTCCTTCAAAATATCGAAGAAAAATGAGTAAATATATAGATGATTGAAATATAGTAACTGACATGAAGCTGCTCAGAGAATATAACCCATCAACGAACACAATACAACTTGACACTTCACTTGATATGACACATAAGCTGATATCAAGGTCCACTCACCATTAATCTTAAGCTACTCGGCAAGATTAGATAAGAGTGTAAGGAAAATGGCCTTGAAGAAGGTCATCTCACAAGAACAAGTATATTCAATGTTAGGAATCAAAATGTAATAATTTCGGCTATAAAAGAAGGAACTATTTATAGTAAGTCTCTAGGGCAACATTACAATTAAGGAAAACTACAAAAAGGCATACATAAGAAGGGTTCCTAGTACGTACAAAAAAAGGGTTGATAAGATAAATGACAAAAAAAAAGAAAAATAGTACAGTGTTAGATGAGTTGGAAAGGTGGCAACATAACAATGGTTCCGTACAAAAGATTCTCTAATTACAGTAACAAAGTGAAATCAAGATGTTACGGCAATAAAGGAAGCTGAGACAAGAAAGGGATGCCATGGAGATTGGAAGGAAGTTAAGATAAAAGTACTCGACTAGTAGGAGGCTAGCTTTAGTTACTCGATAGGAAACTCTCAGCAATTGAAGGTCTGATCACTCGACTCAGGATCTTTGGCCAGAGAATAGTCAACATTGGTACAAGAGGGAGAATAGAGCATACTATAACAATTCGGAGCTCTCAGGAAATTCAGCCATCCACCTTCTCTATATAGTCTCTCATCATCAGTAAGTTGACGAAAGAGAATTCTTCAAGTGAGGGACTGGAGACCTTTGAGGCATGCGCGAGTGAGTAGGCCAATGGTTAGCAAATCATCACAATATCAATTATTTTTGGGATCATACATGACATTACACATTCTTGCTATGATGTAATGCCCAAGTGATTTCAAAGAAAACATTTCAAAGTTAAGGGTATTATGATAATTTTTAAAGAATTCTTAAACCCCCATCCTAAAACCTAACATGCTTATTCTTAAACCCTATTCTTAGCAAAACCCTTCCATTTCATTCCTTCCTTAATCACTCTCTTCATTTTATCGACTTTTCAAGTAGCCCCTCTATGTTAGCTTAAGAAACTCTTTAATTTTACAAGATTAAAGGTATGTAACAGATGGGAAACCTTTCTCTAATCCCAATCTTAGTAGATTTTCAGTTAAGTAAGTTTTCCTAAGCTTTTAAGAGAAAAATGAATTTGGAATCACACTTGACAGCTCTTTTTACTTAGCTCAACTTGTTAGCTAAGGTTTTGGAAGCTTCATGATCCATTCAAGCAAGTTTTACCTCTTTTTTCCTTTCATTCTTTCTTGTTTAAATTGAGTTTGTGTAAAAAGACATGTTGGGTAATAGATTTTTAATGTCAAAGTGAGAGTTATGGGTGATATTTGAGCTAAGAAATGGAGTTTTGGAGGAGCTTTTGGAGCTTGAAGTTGCTTAAAGTGTATACATTCATATAAGGAAAGCTAAGGCTAAGATGGTGAGTTTTAGGCTCGAATCAAAATTGGGTACACATTTGCTAGTGCATGGTGTCATGACACTTGAAGGAATACATTTTGAACGTCTAGATACTAGTTTTGACTTGAGGAAAAAGGATGATTTTAAGGACACCGTCTGAAGATGCTAGCGTAGCATCTTGATTCTAGGAATATTTTAAGCCTAGCGTCCAGATGCTAACAACTAGCATCCAAACTCTATGCTCTATACAACTTCTAATCTTGATTTCCTTTGAGTCTTCCCACTCAAAACTCTCACCCAAGTGTTATACACATCTAATCCTACCTAAAGCTCTAATCTTTTCTAGTATTTTAGCCCTTAAAAGCTTAAATTATATAAAACTCCAAGTTGCCTTTAGGTTGTGTTGAGTTAGGTTAAGTTGGGAACTTTACTTTACTTAGAACCTTATTTTCAAAGAGTTTCTTTAAATTCTAGTCCTTAACCTTAAAATTGATCTAACATTGCTTACTTAAACATCCAATTTTCTCTAAGTATCTTAGCCCTTAGAAACATAGATAGAATTGGATTATTAAGGTGTTTTAGTGAGAGTTAGCTTGAGGGGAAGTAAATTTAGAAGTTTCAACTTAAGTTGTGTTGAATTGGTTTGCTAGATTAATTAAGAAAGGTTTCTTATTGTGACTATCGAGTTATTAGGTTTAGGTTCCATAAGTGATTTGAGCTTACAATTAGTTTGGTTTGGCTTTCCAAGTATGTGGTGTTTGTGTGCTGTTTATGCTTATTAGGATAGTTAAGTAACTAAACTAACTTATATCCAACCTTAAAGCTTGATTTGTTGACGTGTTTATCATAGCTCATCCTAGGAGCTTGTAGTGGTAGATTCTTAGAAGGTAAAAGATGATCTTCATGTGACGTAGCTAAAACTAAGTATTATAGACTTTAGACTCTGGACTTGATGACTTTTGGGAGTTAAGGCCAAGAATGACAGTTCTCAACAACATACACACACACACATACATACAAATATATTGTAATAAAGGAAAACTTACATACTCTTTATGTACATATATATATGCATAAGAGATCATAGTATAACAGAGTCATGAGTATCTCTTTGATGTTTGTTGGCCTTAAATTCAAGATAATAATCAATTGTTTGTTCTTATTGCATTATTTGCATGCAAATGATTGGTGTGGCTGCCATGTGTGCTTATGCATTAAGTACTGAATTTTGACTTGTTCTTTTATTTCTACAACTGTAGATGGTAAAGGTGAAGTTTGTTGCTTCTAAAGTTGGGGCTATTAATATCAAGTTAGGAAGAGAGGTTTAATAATTTTGTATTGAGGATGTTGTTGATAATCTATGGAGATGAGATTTATGGTGTTGCATAACATTATTAGTAGGTTATATTGTTGTAGAGTTAGCAATATTATCAATAGATATAATTGAAGTTGGAACAACTCTCTTATAAGTCATTTCAATTGCTTGAATGGTGAATAATTGTTGCTATTACTTATTAGTAAAATGGCTTTTCACAATTAAGTGGCTACCTTTTACAATATTGACTTCACATTAAATTTCATCCTTATATTTGCTATCAATAGAAAAAGTAATCCATACTTGTTTCTTTACTCGGAAGTCAACATTACAACTAATCAAGTCATATGGACATAGATAATTGATTGCAGCAATTGCCAGTTTATTTAGAACAATCTTTGAGATCAAATTACATAAGCCATTATTAATGAGCATATGACCGTTGTTCCATTTGATTTGATGACGAATACAAAACTAGCATGTCACACTACAACTTTAATACCATGTTGATATAGGCATAACCCAATAGTTTTTGCAAGGTAATATCACGATCAGAATTAAATGGAAAAGATTGAATCCTTTAGGTTTTTATACTGGGAAAATGTAATTTTATGGTTTTTATTTTTTTTTAAGTTCAAGAAACAAAGAAAAGCATACAATATGGACAAATTAATATTTGATATGGCACACAAATAGTAAAAGGAACTAGTTGTGATTAAATCCTAAGATTGACATGGTGCATGATTATAGGAAGTAATCTTTGTTAATGAAATTGCAATATTATGAATGCTAACTAAGTTAACAATACCACACTCAATAAATTCAATAAACTGATGAACTCCATAATTCCTCGAGAAGGATTGATAAGTGCAATTGCAAAGAATGAACCTTAAAGGTTTAATGACAAATTGTCAATAATCTATATTCTCAAAACCAATTGTATCTTACAATTGAAAGAATGCTTAAATACTACAAATAAGAAAATATTAGTAATGGTAAAATTGTTAATAAAATAACCTAATAAATAAATAAAAATAATTATATAAAATTCATAAATAAGAGATTTGTCGTTCAACATACATGCAACGTAGTCATACTTTTAACTATGTACATCTCTGCCCTCAACTTCATGAACAAGACAATCATGTTTTGCCTTGTAAAGTACGTCTTGTCTAACATACCAACGTAGGTACATGAGCGTGTTGTGCAGCTGTATACCTTTTCGAAACTTTATTTTCAATAGCATGGATATGTTGTCATGGTGATGCACGTATTGGATGTCATATATATCTCTAATCACCTAATACTCTCCTTCTATAGCTCTTGTAAAATAATTTTTCTTACTCTTTAGCTTTTCAACTAGTCTTCCATTCTTCCTAAAACTTAAAGGACATTTCTTTGGACCTAGATCCCTATCAATAACTCTCAACACATGAGCACTTACTTCTTGAAACAATAAACACATGAACAAACTTCATCATAAATTCCACTGCATAGAATTATTAGCTAATTTATCGTGCAAACTCAATACTTTCTTAGTCTATGCTTTAGTTAATGCCTATTACTCTAATTTATATTAGAATTGAACTCATCCAATGAAGATAAGAAATTTCTTGATTTAATGGTTGAAAGATTTTTCTCCTTATTGTTGGAATAACATTTTACCACTAATTGAAAACCCAAAGTTTAAGACAAGATCAATGAAAAGAACATCACAAGATGATTTGATGAAAAAAAGGGTATCAAAACATATTTCATCCAAAAATAAGCTTAAAATTTTTCTTAACATAAGTTGGAAAATGATTCTATTTAGAAAAGCAATAAATAGAGACTTAACTAAAAGAAAACTTTCCTTATACAAAATCCATATGCATTTTCATTGTTAAATAGGTATTAGAAATCATTTAAAAAACTACATAGAAGAATTTAGCATTACTTTAAACTGAATAGAGATATAATTGTATAGGTTTGGGATTGGTTTTGCAAAACCTAAACCCAACCCATTACTCTTTAGGGCTTTTTACATCTATCCAAAATCCTATAAGGCTTAATGTAACCAAAGAGAAGCCATATAGCCAAAGGTCATTAGTGTATAACAAGTCCATGAACATGGTATGTATCTCACCTAAAAACCCAACATACGCTATTTATAATATGAATAGAACCAATACATGTCGTGTATTCAATTCCAAGTCTACATACACGTCATGTATTCCTATAAAGAGCAAGTTCATGCCGTGTATTCTTATGTCACATCCACGGGATCAGTTTTGGATTATTTGATGTGTTTTATCTTTGTTCCATTATATTTTATTTATTACAAGTTTACCCTTAAACCTAGGTTAATGTTAGTATTTAAATTCTTCTTTCCTCATTGTAACATTAGTTGATTTTAATACTATTGACGCGGAAATATAATATTTTATTTGAGAGATTTCCCCATTACAAATACTATTATTATGTTGTTGATATTTAGATTATTCCATGAGATTATCAGGTGATCTATTAATCCTTATCTCAATTTCTATTCTTTAAGTATACCAAAATAGGGATTGGACGTTTCATCATTCATTGGTTGCAATTCGTTGCCACCCTATAGTCCAGGTCACATCATCTTTTTGGTATCAAAGCTATGGATTGAGTGCTTTAATGGAGTCGAAGAATTGGTTTATTGTGTTGCATATTCTAAAACGATCAATATTATTGTGTGATTAATTAAAGTTAATTTGTAGAGTTATATGGGTGACGACAATCATGAGTGAGCTATTAAATTTGGGAGAAATCACTGATGTTAGAGTTATTGAGAGGAGGCTATGGATTACGATATTAGAGGTTTCTACGAGAGAAGGTTTTACAGAACTAGGAAACTAGATGAGAACCCTAATGAAAAGGCACGATAAGAATTTTCGCACCTTTAGCATAAAGATGCAAACTCTAATGGATAGATATGATGAAAGACTACAAAATCTTATAACAAGACAAGATGAGAATTTCCATAATCTCGGAGCACAATTGACTGATGCTATTGTAGCAGTAGTGTGAGAGGGTCTAGAAGCTATTGGTAATTGTCTAAGTAATCTAGAATTGGAGGCATAGAGAGGTGATCGAGATTTACGACCTCAAGAAGTAGTACATGTAGGCAATAATAGGCAAGGGAATGATATGAGAGGTATTGTGAATAATCCTATATCTAAAGAAGAAGAAGAGAAACTAAATTATGTGTAAGTTTCAACCAAGAACAAGAAAGAGTTTTCACCAAAGATCAAGGGATAGAAATACAGTTTGAGGGCAAATCCTTTCTAATAGGCATGGGGTGGTGTTGGTTAGGTTAGGGGGGTTGGAAGGAATGATGTGACCAAAGGGGAGCTACATAACCGGAGGTCATTGATGTATGAAAAGTCCATTTAGCATGTACATGACATGTGTCCCACCCAAAAACCCAACGTATGCCGTATACTTGATCCTAAGTCTACATACACGCTATGTATTCCTATTGAGAGCAAGTCCACGTCGTGTTTTCCTATGTAAGTGATGAGTTTTGGCTCATTTGACATGTTTTATCTTTATTCCATTATATTTTATTTATTACAAGTTTACCTATTAACCTAGGTTTATGTTAGTATTTAAAGTCTTATTTCCCCATTGTAACATCAGTTGAGTTCAGTATTATTGACACTAGAATATAGTATTCTCTTTAAGAGATTTCTCCATTGTAAATACTATTACTGTGTTGTTGATATTCAAATTATTCTGTAAGTACATTAGGTAACCTATTTATCCTTGTCTCACTTCTATTCTAGAGAGTACACTGAAATAGGAATTGGACGTTTCCTCACTCATTGGTTATGATTTGTGGCTACCCCTATAGCCCAAGTCACATTAGGGCTTTTATCTTGTACCAAAAACCTACTCTTCTAGGATATTTTTAAACTTGCTAATCAATCCAACTCTATTATTATGTACCATATTGAAGGAGTCTCTTTTTTTTCCCACTTAAAAATAAAAATTAAAAAAATTAGTTGGTTCACAAGTCTAAAATTGACTTGTTGAACCACCAGGCTAAGTGAACCGGCTCGAAATCGGTCATGGCTGGTTCAAGGGGAACTTGGCTCATAGCCCACTAGGTTTAGGCCAGGTTTAACCAGACCCCTGGCTACACCAACTAAATAATGAAGATCAAAGTTGGAAGCTTTATATTGACTACAAGTGATGTTCCAACTATTTTTTCACTTCAAATCAAGTGAAGTATATTACGAGCCAAAGAAACCTCCCTTTTCCTTTCAATCAATATATAGCAATGGTTTCAATAAAAAATTTTTTCTAACACTAACATAAAACATTATCTACTCAATATCATATCATAATTATCGTAGATCAGCAAGAAGTATATAATCTCATGTGCTAGCAAAGAAAAATTTCACATTCCTACATCATTGTAGATGGCATCTAGATATGGTAAGCGGAGATAGATCTAGATCTTTTTCAAATATTGTTTTGCTATAAAATACATCAAGATCAAAGATATATCTCTTGTGAAATGCATCAACCCTCATTTATTTACCCTTCAATAGTATATTCAAGGACTATCATAAAAACTAACTTTGGCATATGTTGGAAAATAGTATAGAAAAATGATAAATAGACTACCTCAAGTTGACATCTTTTGAAGGTGCATTTTGGAGCATTGAAATTGAAATTGCTACTATTCAGTGGGCTTAGTCATAATATAAGCAAAGCTAGCTATAGTTTAAGAAGGGCATGAAAGTTGGTTGCAAAATGAGGAACCCAAAGAAATTATTTCACAACAAATGATATGTCTAGTCTAGTTTATTAAGCTTATACTTTGTCATTATATTTATTTGTGGGCACTGCATTTTGCTCTTACACATGTCCTACTTTAGCATATGTTCATTACTATATAAATAATAGACTAGCATCTTGTAACAGAATAACTGAAAATAGAAATCGATCACTTCTCTTTCTCTAGTTCGTGTTATAGTCTTCATCTATAGAGCTCCTTACATCAATGCCTATTGAATATAGTTGATAAGTAAGGCAATTTCGTTTGCTTTTAAACTTCTTAATGGTATTAGAGTAGTGTTACTGATCTTGTAAATCCATTTTTCTATTGTGAAATTTCTAGTTGCATGTGTTTTTTTGTTGAATATGGTGATTGATCCACTTCATAGTGATCCATTGTATCTGTCGCCTTCTAATAATCCCAGTACTTTAATTACTAGCATAGTGTTTGATGGTTCAAATTTTTTTTCTTAGAGCCAATAGATAAAATTATCCTTAAAAGCAAAGGTTAAACTAAGGTTTATCAATGTAAATATTGGAAAACCAGAGATTGATGAAAATAGAATTCAACAGTGGCTACAATGTGATTTTATGATTCATTGCTGGCTTTTGAATTCAATGACAATAGAATTAACAGAAATATTCATGTATGCAAAATCATCAAAGGAATTGTAGGATGACATATGTGATAGGTTTGCAATGACTAATGCTCCATTAGTACATCAACTTCAGCATGAATTGTCAATTTAAAACAAGGGAGCTTGACAATGATAGGGTACAATAACAAGTTAAAGAAGATTTAAGATGAATTGAATTCAGTTTGTGACATTCCTTAGTGTAAATGTGGTGCTGTTGATCAATGCAAATGTGATCAAAAGGGAAAAATTTAACAAATTGATAATCGAAATAAACCCATGCAATTTGTAATGGGTCTTAATAATATATATGAAGGGGTAAGAAATCATATGCTGTCTATGGATCCATTACCAATGGTTGAATAGGCTTTCTATTTGATTTGTTAAGTCGAAAAATAAAAACAAATGAGTGAATTGATGGGAAGCAAGGAAGATTTGTTTATAGGCTATGTTGCTAAGAATAATAGGGGATCTATTTTGCTTGAAAGAAGAAACAAAAATACAGGGAAGCTTATTTGTAAACATTGTAAGATATCAGGCCATTCAGTTGATAGATGTTTTGAAATTGTTGGTTTCCCTGATTAGTATAAAGGATCAAAGGACAAGAAAAATATTAAAATGGCTATTAATGTAGAGATAATTGGAAATGAGATGGATAATCCACTTGATGTTTTGGATACAGTTTCTAATACTCATAACACTAATGATTCAGATTTGGTTTCTAAGGTCTATTAAGAAGTGTTAAGGGCATTGAAAGGAAAACAAGAACATGTGGTGAATTTTGTAGGTACATGTTGTCGACCTTTAGCTTCATAGATGACTAATTCTTGCATATGGATAGTTGACGTAGGTGCTTATAAACATATATCTCCATTCTTTCATATTTTCCGAAACACAAGATCCCTAAATAGAACAGTTATTATCAAATTTCCTAATGGATGAACCACATTAGTACACATTGTAGGGGATATAATTTTGAATGAAAGATTAGTCCTCAATAATGTATTGTTTGCCCCCTTTTTTTTCCTTTAATTTGTTATTAGTACACAAATTGATTACACAACACCATGTTTCTATTACTTTTGATCTCACACAATGCTTATTTCAAGACCCTCACTCTAAGGATACCATTACTCAAGCTGATGCTCTATTTGGTTTGTTTATATTGAAGTCTCAGCATCACTTAGCAAATTGTCATACAAATCTTAGTACTTCTTATTGTTCCAATAATATAGAAAGTATGAGTTCATGTAATCGAGACATGCTCAATATTGATAACATGTCTTTAAACTTGTTACATAATAGGCTTGGTCATATTTCCATTTCTAAACTCAAACACATGGTCAAGAACATCCACTATAATAATCCAAAGTTTGTTTGTGATGCTTATATGCTTTCTAAATGTCATAGATTGCCATTTCCTATTAGCCATACCCATTCATTATCTCCATTTGAATTGTCACACATGGATGTATGGGGACCATATAATACATCGACTATTTCTAGAGAAAATTTTTTCCTTACTATTATTGATGATAATACTCAGTGTACCTAGACTCTCCTTTTTAGACACAAATCCTAAGTTTCCTCTATCATATCCAAATTCTTTGCATACATAAGAAATCACTTTCAATCTACACCAAAATATGTTCGTTCGAATAATGGCACCTAATTCCTTAATAATGAATGTTAAACATTGTTTAGTAAACATGGTATAGTACATCAAAGGAGTGTCATTTATACTCCTCAACAAAATGGGATACTGAAGAGGAAGCATAGACACTTGTTAAAAACAGCAAGAGCTATTTGTACTCATGCTAATCTTCCAAAACACTTATGTGGAGAGTGTATTTTAATAGCCACTTATCTTTTAAACTTGATGCCAACCCAAATACACAATTGAAAAAGTCTTCAAGAGGTCTTATTCAAAACACCACTAGATTACAATCATCTTCATGTTATAAGTTGTCTTTGTTATGCTCTTACAACTCCCCATTTTAGAGACAAATTTGACTCTAGAAGTAGATGATGTGCATTCTTAGGATATCCATGTGGACAAAAGACATATAAGTTTTATGATTTGAACACACATCAAATCTTTACTAGCCAAGATGTATATTTCTATGAGGATATTTTTCCTTTTGGAAATGACACTCATGAACATTCTTCTATTCTAACTCCATCCATTTTTCCTTCAATCGAACAATCACCATCAGACTATGATCCTCAATCCCAACACATGACTGACAAAAGCATTCCCTATATCCTCTTTTTTATTCCCATTCTTTGGATCATTATCCTCGAGATTACATTGTATTACTATCTAATGTCCTTACTATATAAGAACCAAGGAATTATGCTGAAGCCAAACATGATCCTAAGTGGATAGATGCGATGAATAAGGACCTTCTTGCTTTAGAAGCTAATAATACTTGGGTTGTGACTAATTTGCCACTGGGAAAAAAGGCCATTGGTTGTAGGTAGGTGTTTAAAATAAAATATAAAGCTGATAGTTCAATAGAAAGGTATAAGGTCAAACTAGTAGCTAAAGGATAATACCAAAGAGAGGGTATAGATTACACTCACACATTTTCTCCTGTAGTGAAACTTACTACTATTCGTACCCTCTTAGCTATAGCTACTGTGCGTTAATGGTATGTACATCAACTAGAAATGAATAATGCATTTTTGCATGGATATAGTAAGGAGGAGATTTATATGAAACCTCCAGAAGGTTACACTTTGGCAGCACCCGATCAAGTGTATAAGCTTATTAGATTATTATATGGTCTAAAACAAGCTTCACAATAGTATAATAGGGAACTCACGAAGTTTTTAGTTTCAATTGGTTTTTCTCAATCAAAGAATGACTATAGTCTGTTTATAAGATCAAATTCCAATGGTTTCCTAGTTGTCAAATGGATAACGGTTTTCTTTTAAGTCAATAGAAATTTTCTTTAGACATCCTTAATGGTGTAGGTCTTACTGGTTGTAAACCAGTTGCTACACCTTTTCCCTCTAAAATACACTTGGATAATGAAACTAGGCAACAACTAGAAGATCCATCTACATACAAACGGTTAATGGGACGATTATTATATCTAACCATTATAAAACCTAATCTTTCTTTTGTTATATAGCAGTTAAGTCAATTTGTTTCAACTCCAAGATCCACACATATTGCAATAGCTAAACATGTTTTACAATATATTAAAGGTTCTATTAATCAAGGATTATTTTTCTCATTCGAAAGCTCTCTTTCACTAGTGGCTTATTTAGATGCTGATTAGGAAGTGTATAAGGTTGATTGTAAGTCTTTGTTAGGGTTCTGTATTTTGCTAGGTGCTTCTCTAATCTCATGGAAAATGAAAAAGCAAACTATTGTATCCACCTCATCCGCTAAAGTTGAATACAAAAGTATTGCCACCACTACTAAAGAACTCATATGGATTTCATTCATTCTTCAAGATTTACACATTTCAACCCAGCTTCCTATTCTTCTATTCACAAACAGTTGTTCGGTAAAGATGATAGCTGAAAATCCATGTTTTCATAGATGTAATATCATGCCTCGAAAAGATAAAATCATAATAATCTTACCATGTGAACCATCATAAGATAGAAACTGTTCTTATAGCTGCTGTCCTTACAGCTGCTGTCCTTACAACCACTAGGCTTACTCAATTCTACCCCTTTTAAGCATTCAATTCAATACTTGTTTGATATAAATCTGTAGAGTAATCCTTTTAAACTAATTTGTTAAAAATAAATTTTGTAATTTGACCTTATAAAAAAGCGGTAACAAATCCTACAAGTACCTATCATTTCATATGCAGACCAAAATATTGAAAACTAGCAAACCCTTTGAGGAGTCTTGTGTAGTTTTCCTTAAAAAATAAAAAGTTAATACTAAGGGCAATAACTAGCCATTTCTTGTTATATTACACTCCCCATCCCAGTTTACTAGGGTTTTGGCATTAGGTAGGCACTTATAAGCCATTTAGAACCTGAAAAACAAACTATGAGGGAATGAGCAATAACTTACTCAATAAGTAGAGTGGAGACAAAAGTATGCAATTAGTAGATCACAAGCAAGGTTTTCAACCAAGTCAGTTAGATATAATGCATATACAAGCAAATATCATTGTACGACGTTATCCAATTTGTCATGAGATTAGAGAAATTTCACCCACTCTAATCCGGGTTGAGAAAATTAATGTCATACACTCACAGATCAAAACTAAACCGAAACTTGTGCAATAGAGAACACCCTCCTCTTGTAACCACCTTTGAATTACGGCCCCCAATCTTGTCGCAACCTCTTCTCCTATCACTTAGTTTGGCTAAGGGTGAGAAAAGGACCATTTCAACTATCCTCATCAAAGAGAGTTCATTTTGGCTTGAAAACCTTAGTCGTTACCCCTAGTGGGTTACGATGCATATCAGATTAGATATTAAGCCAAGTTTGAATTAGTTCATCTTTTTAGGGTGATCAACCAAGTTCAAACAAATCAATACTAATATTCACAAAACAACCATATCATAGAGCTCAACTTCTATCAGAGCAAATTGAAATCCAACCACAAACGTTGCATACGCACAAATAATTAACTACAATCACAAGCCAATACATACTAAAGTCTCTAGATATTTTAAAATAATATCCCAAAATGCCTTAAGGCATTTTGGGATATTATTTTNCTCAAATTTTATAGAAGTAATGATATTAAATTTGTAAGAATATAAAGTTTAATTTTTAATAATTTTAGTAAATGATTATTACTAAGGATCTACTCATTTGAGAATCAATGCTAGTAATATACAAGTCTTACAACTATCGATACTCTAAGATTATAATTCAAAAAAGAATAAAATGGTACAGATAAAATACTCCATTTATGAAAATAATAAAATACCGAATATTTTTTTTCTATAATTATTAAATATCAATAAAAAAATAATACTTATAATTATAGAAATAAAGTTATCTAAAAGTATCGAGTCCTCTTTTCTTCTTCTTTTGCTTTTTTTCCTTCTTCATCATCTTCTTCTTTTTTTCTTTTTCTACTCTTTTCTTCTTCTTCTTTTTTTGTTTTTTTCTTTTCTTTTCTTTCTATTTTCTCTCCATTTCTCTCTTTCTCTCTTCCCCTCTCCTCTCTTTTCTCTCACCCCAATTCCACACCTCGCCCCCCCTTCTAATTCTAATTCTTTGTTTCTGATTGGCACAAATGGCTTTAAAGTCATTTTATAATCGACTTTCACCGCCATTAGCAAAGGCAGTGATTTATATACATTATATATTTTATTTTCTTTAAGTTTTATTTTCTTTGAGTTATTTTGGTGAATTACTATATTTTATTTTATACTTATTCAAATTTCTAGAATAATAAAAGAATTTTCTATTGTTTTACCGCAAACATTATTTATAATCATAAATTTCTTTTTTTACTATATGTTGTTATTTCGGATGAGTTTTGATGTAATTATTAATAAAAATATTAGTAACGTATAATATATAGTTAAGTTATATTAATTATTTAGGACTTATTTATATATATCATATATGATATTTTACTCACCAATATTAATTATTAAGATCACGTAGTTGAGTCTAAAAAATTCATCCTAAGCTATATTTAAATTTACGAACCTCTATATTATAGTGATTAGATCCAATAAATTTAATATTTTTAAGAAAGTTTTATATTAATAAGTTTAAAGTGAAATATTAAGCTATATGGTTATTTTATTTAAATTTTCTCTTAGTTACGAGAATTTAACTTAATTCCATGAATGTTATTATAAATCATTATTTCTTAAGTATGTGTCAAGTATTAAATTTTTCAATTAATTTCTTATTAAATTTTTCAATTAATTTCTTATTAATTTATGTGATTATCTATCTATGTCTAGATGTAATTCAGATATTCTTATACCTATGAATACTTCCAACCAATTTTATATAGAGGGGATATCCAGCCAATTAGATTTATATTAATTCAATTACTTTTATATATTATTTTATATCATTAGTAATATTATTATACGTATTGTTAAAATCCATATTTTTCTGATTACGAGTAACATTAGTATAAACTATTGTTCACCTATTGACCTAACTTGTAAACATATTTTTCTATAAAAGATATAAATTACAAGCTAATAAGTTGGAGTCATATGGCATTACGTATTATATATTTTTTAAACTTTCGAGTTAATTTACAGATATAATTATTATTTATACCTTGAATACTTGTATATACTTACATACCAAATTATGTTATATTATCTCATTTTATAACTTAATTAATTTATCTTTAAGTTTTCATCACATTCCGAGTTTAATTTTAAGAGTCTCGAGCAATTTTAAATTATATTGAGTAATGATACTTCTAGAAGTAAAATTGAGATTTTGGATAATTATTTTTAAAATCTAACTTCGCCAAGTCATTTTAACTAACTTTTTTATCTTAATTATAAAATTTAAGCTCAATCGCATAACTTTTCCCAAAAACCCTAAATTTAGATACGGTTATCTTAAATCCAACTTTAGGATCTCATATAAAATAAATTCTCACTATTTGCATTGTATTTCTTTTATATTCTTATTATATTAAAACCTCCAAATGTACGGGAGTTTTTCGATTACAATTATCACGTTTTTCGTAAATTTCTAGCTTAATCAATTTACTTCCCTCGAATGCCTTAAATCAACTATTAATCTTAATCATACAAGAACAGAGCTTTATCCTAATACTTAAATGTTCATGTCTTGATTGTTGATTTTATAGGATATTACATACACCAAACACATTGAAATTGATATTCATTTCATACGTGACCACATTGAATCTGATTTTATCAAACTCGCTCATGTTTCATCTTCATTTCAATTGGTAGATTTTATGACTAAATCAGTCAATGACAAATAGTTATGTTTTTTTTCTTCCAAAGTAGGCTTTTTACAAAGTCCTACTTGAGGGGAGGATGTTAAGCTTATACTTTGTCAATATATTTTTTGTGGGCATTGCATTTTGCTCTTACACGTCCTACTCAAGCATGTGTTCATTACTATATAAACAGTAGACTAGCATCTTGTAACAGAATAACTGAAAATAGAAATAGATCACTTCTCTTTCCCTAGCTCGAGTTATATAGAAATAGATCACTTCTCTTTCTCTAGCTCGAGTTATACTCTTCATCTATAGAGTTCATTACATCAATACCTATTGAATACAACTCTCAAGTAAGGCGATTTCGATTGTTTTTAAACTTCTTCACAGTCCTTGTGATTTTGAGATACAATAATCTCCTTGTACATCAAGTAATTTTTTTGAATTTTATTCAAAAAAGAAAGAACCCTCGCAAGACTTTCCTCATCTGCAAAAATGATGAGCAATTTGATCATACAAAATTCATCATCAAGTTATTAAATTGACTATTTTTTGTACAAAAATATTGTCCATAATAAGGTTGATTAAAGGCACAAGGTCCACCCGATTTCACAAATTAATTTTATTTTTATTTATTCACTAGAATAATATCATAATTAAAATCATGTTAGGGGGTTTCTCTTGAATATATTCATGCTTAAGAAATGTAATATCCGAGGTTACAAAATGTTCATTATAAAAGGAAAAGGTTCTGAAAAAACTTAAGTTGCCACAAGGAATTTACTCACCGAGTCGAGGGACTGTGTGACCCTTTGGGTGATAAATCACAATAGGCTCAACGAATGAAGAGAGAAGCGCAATCCCTTCTGCCTTTAGAAAATCAGTTTCCCCTTTTTTATCAAATTAGAAAAACTGAAAATTAATAATGTAATTAAAATACAAAATAACAACTACATAAAATTAATGCAAAAATTATACAGATTTCCCTTAACATGAAGAGTGAGGAAATTTCAATCCCGCTGTTATAATATTATATAATTTTTTTTTTTTTTTCAATAGCAGGATATGGATATTGGATAAGATAGACAAATGACACGGTGAATTAAAGGTAGCAAACTCCATGCGGGAATAAAATATTCACAAGTGAGGCGCATCCCCAACGAGGTTTAAACGAAAATGTATGAGTCAAGGTTTTTAATTACTAAAGCACGGGTAGATGGGGGTTATAAACGTCCGATAGTAAGAATATGTTTTCTTCTTTAATTGTGAATGGCAATTAGAAGCATGAATTAAATTTTGTTAAGAATTCTTAGTTGAGAATGATGTTAGGCCACGAAGTATAACTACCGATGAAATGAAGAGACGGGCATTGAATGGGACATGAGAAGGCATGAGCAGCTAGCTTCGGTGCTCCAAATTTAGCTCTGCCAAACTTTGCCCCAGAAATTATAATTAGAAATTCGATCTTCGGCACTTTTGTGAGACCCAAACCCTGCAGCATCCACCATTTTATTTGTGTCGAATTAGAAAGAACTTGTGTAGTTTAGACATAAAACGTATGCTCCGACAATTTAAATAACGATGGATGAGTACCGTCTTTCTAGATATTGGAGTAAATGCGAATCAAGATTACAAAATGAAGAGGAAAAAAAATGTAATTGCTATTTGCTCATATCAATACACTATTTAGACTAATGATTAGATTCAAATACTACTCTCAAACTATAAATTTACTCTTTGGGAAAAAACAAAAAAAGCATGAATTCATTGCCCATAACTTCTTTAACATATAAATCACACTAAATCATTACTAGAATCTCAAAATCATTATTAAAAAGAATTATATTAGTGACAGTTTTAGGACTTTAATGATGTTTTGAACAATGCAGCATGTTTTTTAAAAAGTTATAGAAGGTAAAATAACATTTTGAATGATCATGAATACAATGAATCCAAGTATTTTCATTCATACCAGGGCTTGGATTCCCGGTAAGGCAGCAGATAAAATTGCGCCCTGAAAAATCAAAATCAGCCATTCATTTCCTAGAAATTTATGTTTTCAATAGCATTGTAGTAAATAGGCCAATGGCTAACGTTGACGAACCAACATAAACTTTACCCAAAAGGAGGGGAAAAAAAAAAAAAAAGAAAAAGGTGAACCAACACATAAATGTTTAGGACATGATCTAATCAATATACTTCATGGTGGAAAAATATTAATCAACTTATTATTTTGGTTAATAATGCATTTCAAAATTAACATCGGACCGTTTGTCCCCTGGCACAAGATTAAGATTATATGATGGAAAATCAAGAAAGAGGTTGCAATGAAAGTAGGCATTAATTGATATAGATTTGAGATAGTCCGAAAGTTAGGTAAAATTAAATTCACCAATGCAATTAAGCAGGAAGGAAATCCAAAAGAAGTATCAAAATGCACCTAACTACCTACCTATCCCATTTTTTTTTTTTTTGGTAGGTTGGGTAGGAAGTCTAAATAAGTAAATAATAAAACAATTTTTTTCTTTTTTTCTTTTTTTTAAGTAGTTGAATTAGTGGGAAGCCACAACATATGCCAATTGGCGACGAATATAATTAATTTTTGCTCTTAGGATTTGTTTGACCAGGGAATGGAAAATTATAAGACAAGTATGTGTATCAGACAAAAGTACCTGAGAAAAACCCAGTAAGCCATCGAACGGACCATTTTTCGCCATAAAATCCTCGATGTATTGAACACACTCCTCGAAGTTCCTGTATTCTGTAAAATCCTACAAGACGATCATATGTCAGGTATAAAAATATATAATCCTTCCTTTAGAAAGAGAAGAAGATATAAGTTTTAATTTTGAGACCAGATTTTGTTTTGTTATTTCTAAATAAAATAAAATTAAAATGACCTGATTAGCCTGAAACCATTCGAAATAGGGAGGATCAAAAACAGCTTGGACACTAGAATCCCCCTCAGCCGGGTAGGGTGCGTCCAGGAACGCCAGATCCAACCTTTCGAACACACTTGGAGGCCATCTATCCAACAATGTCTTCAGAATCTTACCGCTTGTTCTAAACCCATGAAGGCATAGAACCCTAGGTTTTCTTGTTCCTATGATTTCACCATCTTCCATCGCTAAAACCTGTTTGCTCGAGGTATTGCTATGGTACTCGAATGAAGTGCATGTGGTGGTTGGGTTTCCCACCAATCTGTTGTTAGTTGGGGTTCTATTTCAATTGGTAGGTGATTTCTTATTCCTTCTCTATACTCAGAACCTAAAACCCCACAACAGAAACAAAAAAGAAAGTTTTAAAGTTGAATTACTACTCCAAAAGAATGGGGTACAGCTAAAGATGCGCCACGTAGGAGTTAAGCAGCAGCAACTAGTGGGCTAGCATGTGATGATCGTAAAGTGTCCCCAAAGCTTAAGCCGTGCAAAAGATGGGATGTTTTATGGGTTAAAACTAGATCCGGTCAAGGAGGGGTCCAAGCATCGAAGCGATTTAGCCAAGATTGGTTTCGGGCCGGGTTCGTGGATCCACTCATTCTCCGTTTTTGGTTTACGGTCTAAGATCTATGAATTAGCCTAAACAATTTTTTATTAATAAAAAAATCTTACCTTTCAAACTTTGGAAAAAAAAAAATACTAAAAGTCCATATTTCTTATAGTTTTTATATCATTTTTCAAAGAAGTCGCATAGGATTTGCATTTATCTATATAGAACTACTTCTAAATTGAGTTGTAATATTAACAAGATAATACAAGGATTATGAAGAGGCAAAAGACTTTAGGGTCTATGAGTCTCGAAACCTTAATCTAGAAGGACAAGAAAAGAGAAGTGATGAACTCTCTAGAAATAAGGATTGAGTTATCAATAGAAAATATCTCATTAGGGTTGTCTAAGGAGTTGGGTCAAATGGAGTTGATTGGGTTAAATGATGGGCACTACATTAGATTAACATGATAGTAGGCTAATTTAGTATCATGGCCTAGTCCAATAACTAAATAAAAGTCCATTACAAATATTGGAAATCAAATACAAGTAGTAGCTACCCTAGTAACTTCTTAGAATATTCTTTTAGTTACAGTATTATACATGTGTTGGCTTTACATTGCATTATGTGCAAATATCCTAACTACTTAGGAAAATATTATATATCACATTACAGTATATATTACAATACATAGAAAAAAAATACAAAAATACATCTCCTAAAGACTTGCATTCGTATCTCTTCTACATTTAAGGTTATATGCAACCCTAATACTTTTAGCTTCCTGCAATTCTAATTACCTCAGACCAAGTGGTATCAAAGCCACTTTAGTGGGTAGCATGCTTGAAATTAGAGAATAATACAAAATGGAAGAAATCATTAGAAGCTTTATTCAGGGAACATGAGGAAAAACAGCAACAAAAAGAAAATGGTTGGGTCAAATTATTCACAGAAATTTTTAATAAACAACAAGATCATCTTGATAAACAAAGTGTCACAATCCTAACAATTCAACAGCAACTCAATGATACTAAATCTAATTCACCTAAAGGGTCGAGCAATGGTAAGAATAAAAGCCTAACCATAGATTATACTACTAGTCTCACACCACCACTTAAGTAGACCGTGACAACTGTTAATGCTCCTTATTACCAAGTACCCATTTAATTTACTCGAGTGGAATTTCCAACTTTTAAGGGGGATGATTTTAAATCTTGGTCGTTTCAAGCTAAACAATTGATACAACCCCTGAAGTATTCAAAGTCAAATTAGCAACCACTTAGAAGATAAAGCCTCTCAATAGTATATTCTTACATTAATAATAGGCATGAGGAAGGGGAGATTACTTGGTAAGAGTACTTACCTCCAGATTTAGTGAGAAGGCCTTTGAAAACCCTATGGCTAACCTCAAAAAGCTAGAAGAACATGGATCACTTGTTGAGTGAATGAAGGAATTTGAATATTTGATGTCACAACTCACATTATAAAAACCTTTCCAAAATAACCTGTTTATAGCTAAATTAAAACCTAAATTACAAAACTTAATTTACATGTTTGAACCCTATACCCTACAGTAAGCTTATACGTTAGCAAGACTAAAAGAAGCCTACTTAAAAGCAACTTGAACTCTTTC
Organism: Lumnitzera littorea; assembly: GCA_024138015.1. NCBI lineage: Eukaryota > Viridiplantae > Streptophyta > Magnoliopsida > Myrtales > Combretaceae > Lumnitzera > Lumnitzera littorea. Next base: position 37,905,790 of record JAMXBB010000007.1, on the reverse strand, counting down.
TAAACCCCTATGAAATACTTACCCATCCCAAACCCAAACATACAACCAATATCAAACCCCTACTAAGACAAACCTACCACCCAAATACACTCCAAACACACAAGTTACCTACATAACCACCCCTCCTCTACTACCCATACCAAATCCTTTACCATCTAAAACCTTAAAGACTACCTACTAGACCTATTCGCCATATGACACCAAAAGAATAAGAAGAAAAATGAAGAGAAAAGCAATGTCTCTAGTGTGACGAGGCATTCGGGCTTAGCCATAAGTGTAAGGGAAGGAGGCTCAATCTGTTGTTCATTGAAGATGACAATGAAGACCTTATTGAAGTTGTCATAGAGCCATTTAGTGAAGAAGGGCTAGAATCTAACATGTATAGGCTGACCCTATGCTCTTTACAACAAGATATAGAGGATGATGACTTTATAAGGCTCGTTTAGTATGTGAAGAAGCGACGGATCAACATACTAATAGATACGGGAAGCTCCTTAAATTTTTGGATAGCAGATTGATCAAGGGACTGAATCTTAAGTTACAAAAGGTATCTCACTTGAATGTGATCCTATCTATTGGTACTATACTTCCTTGCGACTCCAAGATACCCAACTTCACTTGCGTAATGCAAGGGAACTGTGTTTGAAGCCAAGGTGTTTCTACTACCACTTACAGGCTATAAGCTTATACTAAGCATACCTTAGCTGGCTAATATAAGGATGATTGCACAAAACTTCATGAGATTACAAATGTAGTTCATGTAGAAGGGCACACAGTGTACTTTAGAAGGGAAAGAAGAACTGGTGACTCATATAGAAGGTAATAAGCTCTCTCAATTACTGTACAAATCAAGTTCTACTTTGCATGTCTAACGTTGGTTGGTGACATGTTCCTTGATTAATGATGAGAGAAACAAAGATGTCCTAAATTAATTGACTTACTGGAAGAGTATCACGAACTCTTTGAAGTTCATAATGCATTGCTACTTAGTAAAGGGTTTGATCATAAGATTCATTTAAAAGAAAACACCAATTTGGTGAATTTACGCCCTTATTAATAATCTACAATTCAAAAGACAATTTTGAAAAATATGTTGAAGGAATTGTTAGAAAGTGGAATAATTCATCTTAGTCATAGTCCATTTGCATCACCCGTAATGTTGGTAAAAAAGAATAATCACACTTGGTGAATATGCATAAACTATAAAGAGTTGAACAAAAACACTATTAAGGATAGTTTCCCAATTCCTCTTATTAAGGATTTGTTTGATGAACTTAATGGGATAAGCTACTTTAGTAAGCAACTTGAGATTGGGTTTCCATCAAATCAGAATATACCTTGATGATATCTACAAGACAAATTTTAGGATGTATGAGGGGCATTATGAATTTTTAGTCATATCTTTCGACTTAACCAATGCCCCTTCCACTTTCCAAGGATTCATGAACTGTGTGTTCAAAGCATTTTTGAGGAAATTTGTCTTAGTATTTTTGGATGACATCTTTGTCTACAGTAGTTGTATGGAAGACCGTATCAAGCATTTGCATGCTGTATTAAAGTATTGAAAAGAGAACAATTATTTTTGAAAAGAAGTAAGTGCACTTTAGGGTTATGTAAATTAAATATTTAAGCTACATCATCACTAAAGAAGGAGTTATTACTGACTCATGAAAAATGGAAGTCATCATTTAATGGCCTATGCCCAAAAACTTGAAGCAGCTGCATGGCTTTTTAAGGTTGATTGATTACTATAGACATTTCATATAGAGTTATGGGGTCCATTACTTGACCCTTTACTGTTTTGCTAAAGAAGGGACAAATTGGATGGCATGAAGACATTGCTACAGTTTTGAGAGACTTAAGACTACCTTAGTAAGTTCTCCAATCTTAAAACTTCCAAATTTTAACAAGCCATTTTTTGTTGAACAAATACTAATAGGGACGAGTTAGGGGCAATTTTGACACAAGATAAGCACCCTATAGCTTATCTAAGCAAGGCTTTAACGCCTAAGCAACATGCCATATCAGTTTATGAGAATGAGCTAATGGCTTCGGTAAATGCTGTTGAAAAATGGAGATATTACCTCCTTGGAAGACATTTTATCATTTAAACCGACCACCATAGCCTTAACTTAAGCAAAAATTGGTCACACTTAGTCAACACAAATGGCTCACAAAGTTGCTTAGAATGGATTATGAAATCTAATTTAAAATTGGACATACTAATGTTGCTGTTGATGCTTTATCAAGAATATAGGGACCTCAACTGCTATAGCTCGTTATTACTATAGCAACTATTGATTTGCTTGAAGAATTTAAGCAAAGCTGGGTTGTCAATGATGCCTACAAAGATGTTTTGACTCAACTATAAGCTGGCAAGCCTTCTAAGAAGTTTACTTTTGTTGATGGGACATTAAGAGGAAAAGGAAGAGTAGTCGTTGGACCTTCTCAACCACAACAAAGTAAACTACTACAACTCTATCATGGAGGAGCATTAGGAGGGCATTCTAGAGCTCAAGCAACTTACATAAGGATAAGGTTAGTTTTCTATTGGCCAAAGCTAGAGAAGGAGGTAAGACAGCTTATTTGCATTTGTAAGGTTTCCTAGAGGCATAAATTTGAAAATGTGGTTGCCCTAGGATTCTTACAGCTACTACCTATTCCAAATAGGTGTTTAAAGGATGTTACTATGGATTTAATAGACAGATTACCCAAATTAGGGGGGAGGAGAACAGTATGGTTATGATCAATTAGTAAATATGGTCATTTTATTACACTTGTACACCCATACATAGTTGTGTAAGTAGCTCAGGCTTATATTAACAATGGTATACAAACTGCATGGTATGCTAGAGAGCATAACTAGTGATAAGGATCCTGTGTTCCTTAGCAACTTTTTGAGGGAGTCCTTTCAATTACAGGGAGTAGAGCTAAATCTATCTACAACCTATCATCCTTAAATGGATAGGCATTTCAAATTGCAAACAGATGCCTAGAGACTTACCTAACATGTGTAATAGGTGAAGAACAACATAAATGGAGTCAACACCTAGCACTTGAGTGGTAGTACAACACTAACTTCCACACTAGTACCCAAAGCACCCCTTTTTAGATTTTATATGGCTACCTACCCCTACTTCATATGCCTTATATACCAAGCAACTTGATTAATGCTACAGTAGACTCCATGTTGATTGACTAAGAGATGACACTAAAAATGCTCAAGTTCCACTTGAAGAGAGCTCAGAATCAGATGATACATCAGGTTAATAGAAGGAGGAGCGAGAGGCAGTTTGACATTGGTAATTGGGTGTTACTGAAACTATAACCCTATCGTTAATACAACCTTAAAAAGACATGGAAAAACAAGCTTTCTCCTAGATACTATGGACCCTTCCATATTAGCGACAAAATCAAAAAGGTTGCTTATCACTTGGAATTACCTGAAGGGGAGGATGTGCACCCAACCTTTTATGTCTCTCAATAAAAGAAGTACTACAAATCTAAGCAGTCATTGCCTTTATTGCCACCTCCAAACACCATAGACGAAGGATTAGAACCTATTGCTATACTCGAAAGAAAGTTTGTAAAGAGAGGACGAAAAGCAGATGTGATGAGGTTAGTTCATTAAAAAGGGTAGACGCCATTAGAAGCAATATGGGAATTCATGTTAGATCTATAACTTCGATTTCCATAATCAACCTTGTGGACAAGGTTCTTAAGGGGGGAAGGGATGATACAAGGGTTACAAAGGGGTAAGAGACTTTAGGGTCTTTGAGTTTTGAAACCCTAATCTAGAATGACAAGATAAGAGAAGTGATGAAGTCTCTAGAAACAAGGGATGAGTTGTCAATAGGAAATATCTTGCTCGGCTTATCTAAGGAGTTGGGTTAAATGGAGTGGATTGGGTTGAATTATGGGGCTGCATTTAGTTAACATGATAAAGGACTAATTCAATATCATGGCCTAATCTAATAGCTAAATAAGAGTCCATTACAAATATTAAAAGTCTAGTACAAGTGATAGCTAATCTAGTAACTTCTTAGAATACTCCTTTAGTTACAATATTACATGTATCATCCTTACACTTCATTGTATACAAATATCCTAACTACCTAAGAGAATATTATATATCACATTACAGTATGTATTACGATACATAGAAAAAATACAAAAATACATCTTCTCCCAAAACTTGCATATGAGTCTCTTTTGCATTTAGGGTTATATGCAATCTTAATTCTTTTAGCTTCTTGCAATTTTAATTACCTCACATTATAGTATGGACAAAACCTTAAAAAGAAGATTGAAAGATAAAAGTCTTAATCCCACATTGTTAAAAAGTAAGGAAATCCTTTTTTATGAAAGTCTATATGTACTTAACCTAACATACCATAAAAGCTATATTTATTTCTTATGTAGTTTAATCGAAACATATTAAATGTTAAGAATAAAAGATAATTTTCTAATTGACATGAAAATGTAGATATTTATTTATTTTTCCAACTATTACTCATGCTAAAACTTTAAGGAGAAGGGGATTAAAATTAATCCCTCTTCTAAGAGACATCATTAAGCTACAACATTCTTGATTTATAAAAAAAAAAAGTTTAAATTTTTAATAATATTCATTTATATTTTTTTCGATGAACTAAATACTTTATTAATAAAAAACTATAGCAAAAACAAAACAGTGCAAAGCTAAGGTCAAGAGGGATGGCATTTACTCCTCTTCCTCTCGCCCAAAATTATCTATGATATGTATATAACCACCATACTCAAGCATAGAGTTTGCATAACATTGTTTAATAAAAAAGTTTACCAAACCGATTTTAGAAACATAACAAGAAAAATCAATATCAACATTATCGAAGATACAATTAATCTTCCTCAAAAGAGTGTATTTTGTTAGGGTATGTGCTTCTTTATTCATCCTCCTTGTTGTCCACCATAGAATTTAGTACTTCCTCACTTAGACAAATAGCTTGTGCAACGTAATAACATTAGGAACAAAAGGTTTTCATAATTACATTGTGTTACATAATTAATAGCCTCCATCAAATCTAATTCAAAGATGATATTGTTCCATCCTTACTGTCATTAGTTTGAAACTCTAAAATATTACACAAATTTTTTACTCCAATGGTGATGAAACAAGTATATACTTCATGAAACCTCCCTTACAAAAGCCATTTTGATCCCTTGCAATTCCACCTACTATAGCTTCCTTTGCTTTTCTCCAAAAGCTACATCACAACTTATTTTTATGAACCCTTCTGATGGTGGTCTCCATAGTCCAACTTCTTCCTGATGATTTGATTGTAATTTATCTTTTTTCAAATGGGCCTAAAACTCTTTGGCTTATTATTCACTATTTTCCATCAATGAGTTCCCTTTCCCTCCCTAAAATAGAATCCTATTCATTGCATTCCAAATGGAAAACAAAAGAGTTTTTCCATGGGTATTTAGTTAATCTCCTTTCCTTCTTCTGTACAATATTTTTCTTTAACTTTTCAAAGAGGCCCAAGTTGAAGGAGTTCTTAAAATCCACTAAGGAATTGAGTTTGTTCCACATTTTCTTACTCTTTCCACATTCCATCAGTCAATTCTAAATTGATTCTTATGCTTTGCCATGGAGAAAACATAAAGGATCTACATTCATTCCTCTTTTGATTAGGTTATCTTTTGTTGCCAAAGCATTCTTCACATGCTCCCAAACAAAGAGTTGAATTTTCATACTTGTCTTTTTTTTCAAATCCACTCATAATTTTGTTCTTCTTTCTCTTCTTCTTTGCAAAAGGCCAAGTAAGATGATTTAACTGAAACTTCATTATTAGTTTCCAAGCTCTAACATATGTTGTCTTCTTCATTGTTATTGATGAGGATATGACTTCCTAAAAGATTCCTTAGTTCTCCATCAATTAGATAGCCAATAATGTTTTCATCCTACATATCCATCTCTATCTAAGCTTCTACAAGAGATAACTTTATACTACCTTCTATCGGAGGACCTTCTATTAACATTCATGAAGCCCTTTTACCTATCTAGTCTATAAACCAACAACTATTATCCTTTCCACTCTTTGGTCTATATACCATATCATTTTCCATCCATCTCTATGCCTCTATATAGTCTCTCAACATGGGCAAGTTTTTTTTTTAATAAGATTATTACCATGTTCTCTCTTACTTATCTATCTATTCCTTAGGCATTTAGCCCATATGAGTTTTCTAGTTTTTATTTTCCAAATTAGTTTTATAAGGTTGGCTTTTTTTTTTTCCTTTTTGTCAATTCCCAAATGCTTATGCCTCTAAGTTACTTTAGCTTTGCCACATTATGCCAAGTCACTCCATGGAATCTTTTCCTTTCAATAGTTGAACCCTAAAAGAAATTTCAAATCATTTTCTTTGCTTCATGTAAAAAGCTTCTAAGTAGCTTATATGCTTGCATATAATATCTCAAAATTCCCTTAATTACTAATTTAATGAGGACATCTCTTCCAACTATGCTCAACTTATTTTCCTTCCACATAATAAGTTTTTTCCTAATTTTGCTCTAGAATGAAATCAATATCCTTCCTTCTATGTTACACCTTAAAGCAGCAAAGTCATAATAATCCCGTCGTGTAAATCATTCTAAGATAAAAGCTAACCTCATAACCGTTATCTTAAACCTGATTTACACAAAACGTCCATGATTAACCTACTTTGAAGTAAAAAGGTTAATAAATTAAATAAGTTATTTACTTAAAAAAATATGAAAATGTATATAGACACTAGGATTTAAGTATTATAAATAATGTTTTTAGGGTTTCATTGTCCTATACTTCCTAAATAATACATTATTTGAAAATGAAATATTCTCAATAAAAGCTAAGACCTTGACAATATATATATATATATTCTTCAAATGTATTTCTTCACTTCCTAGAATTCAACAATTGCTAACTTCAAGGTAATTGAAATCTACTTTCTAGCTAGTACTTGCAACAAAGTCTATAAGGATATAAGCAAGCACAGCTTAATAAGTTAGGATAGAGACCTAAAACCATACAACAAATACAAACAAGATTATCAGCCAAATTATTAGGTGCAATATATACTCAAGCAAATGCCATTGCACGACGTTGTCTAGCCCATCATAAGATTAAAGAAATTGCAACCACTTTAATCCGGGTTGAGGAGTTTCCATTAATACAATAGCTCACTAACAAACACAGGCTTATGCAATGGAGACATTGCTCCTCCCACAACTACTTTTGAACCATTGACTTCATCCTTGCTACGACCTTCTCACCTATTACTTAGTTCAACTAAGGATAAAGAAAGGACCAATTATGCCATCCAGTGCTATCCCTTCTAAAGGGGTTGGTATTTAGTTAGAGAATCCTAATATTCTCCTAATGAGTTGCTATGCATGTCTGATTTAAAATTTATAAGTCAAATATTTGGTCAAGTCCATTTTATGGTGATCAATCGTTTCATACAACTCACATAATACCGATCAAAGCAACACATCAACATCATATCATTAGCTCAGAACAACTATATATGCATAGTTAACTATCTAACAAGTACAATCAAGTATAATTTCAAGCCTCCAAGTACTACATATTAGTATTCTGAAATATAGTGACATATTAATCCCAACTTACTTGGTATTCTTGGTCGCTCACTCAACTAATCACATGTCAACTCGTCTTCGTATGTCCTATAATATATAATATAAATGCATTTTTAGTATTTATATCTTAATGATATGTATATGTATATATACTCTAGGTTATGATTTAACCTAATTCTTCTCATATATATAATAGTTATTATTAATTTATCCTAAGTTAGTTTAGGGTTTGGTCTTTAAATCTGGTTCCAATTCAAGTTCTAAATCGATTCCAATTACAAGTAAGTCCTAAAATACGTTTTAAATCCTAATGTGAAATTAATTACATTAAGCTCGAGTATCCTAATATTATGCTTGATCTTAATTTAGTATTTTAACTTACTCAGTATACTCTAATTCTAATTAGTGTACTAGGTTTATCTCAATATGAGAAAATTTTACATTATTCATATAATTACCTAAAATTAAGTTTTATATCAGATTTACTATATATTCCTATTATTGATATAATATCAATTTTTATTCTAATATTTTCTATTGATTATATTACCAATTTTCCATATTATATATTATTACCTATTATGTACATAATACATATCTAATATTTCTATCATTCCAAATATCATCTCCCAACATTAATCAATATCTTAAAATATGTAAATTCATCCTAAATCAAATTTTACACCTAATTACCATAAATTATCAATTTAACTTAAAATTCACCATTTTTACCTATTACATATTTGTTATATAATACCTTAATAATTACATCTAATACCCTAAATACTACAAATATCATATTTCATTAGATTTTGACATCCTAAAACATGTAATTATGTACTAAATTAGTAATTATCTATTTAATTACCTAATTAGCCCTAAATTACCCATTTTATGCATCATTTTAAAGTCTAAAAATTGTTTAAAATTTTCAAAAATTAATTTTTGAAAAATGGCTTCATAGCATTGTTATATGCCCCTAAATAGTTTACATAAAAATTTTGAGCTCCCAAGATCATTTACTTCTAAATTGAAATATGTTTGGTTTTGTATGATTTCTTAAGCATCATATATCACGGGACATATTTTTATCAAAATAATATTTTTCCTAAAAACTACATACAAAAATATTCTTGAATACTAAATTTCATAATTTTCTAAGATTATTTAATATTTTTACAAAATTGGATTAAAAATCGAACTCACCTATATAGGTGGCTGCGACCACCACTGGCTACCGTCAGTTGGTCCAAGCATTGCCACCACCGTGTGGTGGTGATGATCATCCACTCCCAGGTTGCTGCCAAGTGTTGGTTCACCTTATAACTCCTATTTGCACTAGATTTTGTTATTTTTTTGTAAAATTATTCAACTCACTCTTTCTGGTCTCTCTTTATTTTTCTTTTCTTCATAACTAACCAAATGAGTTTTTATTGAAGTTTGGGGTATTTATAGGGTTGCTTTACTTTATTTCTTCCAATTTTTACTTTCTATTTGTACCTTATCTTCTTTCACTTTACTTTTTATTTGTTTTAATTTAATTGGTTATTTTTATTTCTTCAATTCCAGCTTGCCATGACCACAATCTAGACCTTTCCACACTTTTTTTTTATTTTTTTGGATTTTTCCTTAATTATTTATGAATTTTCTTTAATTAATTAATATTATTTTAGTATATTTCGCGTATTTCTACTTACATGTAAATTCATATATAGTACAAATAAATATTCATAAATATTATTTAAGTTATTTTATGATTTTTAGTATACATATAATTTATCTTTAGTGATTCTTTAGTTATTGGAATGCATTTTGCGCATTTCCGATAAATAACGGGTAATATACTTAAAAATTAAAAATTTATATTCTCTTATTTTATTACTTATTTTCTTAACTTCAAATTTACAAGATCACTTTTACTAATATTCCTACTTTTGTCGTAAAATTTAGGTTGAATCGAATAGTTTGCTTGATTGTCCTAAATTCTACGAACCAAACTCCGAGTAACTGATTATCGGTCTTACATCTTAATCTTCCCATTTTTTATGATTGGAAACCTTAGATAGATTCCTAGTTCCTTTGCCTTTGCTAAGTCGTAAGAGAGTTTTATCTCCTTTCTTAAATTTTCATCCACCTTTTGAGAAAAAATCATTTTGGATTTCTAAAGATTGATTTTCTATCTTGAAAATTCACCAAATACTTCTATGAGTAACATCATATTTCTAATATTCTCCTTTGAAGCTTCACTAAATAAGAAGATGTCATTCGTGAATAAAAGATATGAGATACTTAATTCCAATCCTCTTAGTTTTATTAGTTTCCACCATTTTGCCTCCACACAACTCTAAAGCCATCTACTTAACATTTCCATAGCAATAATGAATGAACAAGAAGGTGAGATGGGTTGCCTTGTCTAAGGCTTCTTGAACCAACAATGTTCATATATATATATATATATATTACTTTTTTCTATAATACCACAAACATGATAGGTCTATGGACAGTTTGAAACCACTAGCATGGGTGCGATTTGGATCCATGAATTAATAGGCCAGTTCTAAATTGATTCGCGATTTGGACCTAAGTCGTGACTATATCTAGTTAGAACTTGGTCAATACGTAGTGAATTAAACAAAAGATAAAATGGTAGAGCTGAAAATACTATAGATAGATGTCCTACAAAAATTGACAATATAAGTTGTAAAGGGACATAAATAAGACTAGTTTAGTATTCATAGATAAGATAATTGAAATATGATTAATGATATAATTGTGTACAGCATACGATAATTGCAATGTTTAAAATCAATTAGATCAAAACATAGGAGAGATGACCAAAAACACATGAAGATAAGTAATAAAAACGATATAATATATTCATGAAAAAATTTCATAATCAATCATTCCTTAATACTTTTATGGTTCTATTTTTGACATTTTATATAACTATATTTTATTTTTTATTTGAAATGGCTAATTAATGGACACATGTCAGCTTTTGATTGATCGATAATAATTAATTTAATAATATAATATTATCATAATTAAATTAAATCGAAGAGGATTAATGTTTAGGAGTAAGTTGAAAAATAATATATATACATATATTTTTATATATATAAAGGCTAAACCTTTTTTTTACTCAACGGTTACGCCTTGAATAAGATGAGTTATAACAATCCTACTATGTAAACTAACCTAAGATAGAAGTCGATCTTACAGTTGCTACAGTAGATATAGTCCATACAAGACGTATACAACTCAACCAACTTAAGGGATCCATTTTGATACCTATGAATAATCAAACTTGCGGTATAACTTTACAAAATATCTATTCTATATAACCTATTATCTCATAACACAACAGTACTTACATAAACATCCCACATCTAGAGTTATAATTTACAATCAGAATTTACCAAAAATTATAAGTTTTGCATTTTATTTACAATAAGTTAGGAAATTAGTAGGCGTCTTAAGGAATTTCCAATTACTTTCCTCAAACTTAAAAGAAAAGTCAGAAGCCTAAATTCAGTGCGTTTTTCATTCCTTACTTTCCGAGCCAACAACATATTACTTGGGGGGTGATGGTATCTAAACATCTTGGTCTTCATTTAATACCTACAAAAGAGTCTATGAAGGTATAATAACAACTAGCTCAGTAAGTGAGATGGAGTTAGAAGAGTACCAAACAATCACATGCAATGTTATTAATCATGATGAAATGCAATGTAACTAATCATTTGAAACGTTGCATAATGTTATCCAGTCTATTGTGAGGTTAAACAAATTACATCCGCTCTAACCTAGATTGAGGAGTTTCATCGCAACTTAAATCAAACCAAACCCAAGTTTATGCAATGAAGAACACCCTCTTCCCATATCCACCTTCAAACCACGGTACCCACTCTTATTGCAATCTCTTCACTTGTTACTTAGTTCGACTAAGGATAGGAAAGGACCATTTCAGCTATCTTTATAGAAGGAAGTCGGTATTTAGCTTGACACCTCTAATTGTTTCCCCTAACGGTTATTATGTATGTCCAATTTCGTTGTAGTTAAATCATTGTTAGTTGTAATTAAGAGTGACCAAATAAGTTCACATAATACATAAATCATTATTAGTTGTAGTCCAATTTACGTTTATAATTGGTGTAGATATCAATTGTGAGATAATTAACTAGAAATATTGTAATTATATTTGTCTTGTTATGGTTAGGAGGATTACATTGAAGACCCATTGCAAAGTCAACTACATGGAGGATCACTGAGCAATATTAGTTCTACTATGGTCAAGGGGTCATTTGGAAGACAGAGGAGGCGAACAAGCGATGTTTGAAATTATTTCATCATTATAGCCAAAGAAGATGCTACTCGGTATATGACATGCAACAAACCTTTATTTGGAAAGTTTAAATCGGGAATGGGCCCCCTTATACGACATTTAAAGGTGCATTAGAAGAAAAACAAACCATAAGTTAGAGTCCCAAATGCTCAATCAATAGAAACTTTGTCAACTATTGAGGAAAGTAATACACCATTTGTATTCAACTAGGAGAAGGCATGATAAAGTCTCATTCAAATGATGGCAACTATTAGTATATCGTTCCACGTAGCAAGCTATGAAGATTTTGGAGAATGAGTGATGGGAATCAAGCTATTGGACCTCTAACTCGCAGCCGAGCCTGAAGACTAGAAGGACTGGCAAGATGAATGCTCCTCTTTCAACCGACTCATGTAGAGGCTGAGTATCTCCTTGCTAATCCATTCTGCTTGCCAAGTCGAGTGACTACCTATTTTTCACATATTGAGTGCCAAGAAACTAAAGGCCGAGATAACAACCCATCTTCATTCTCGTACATGCCTAGCCAATTACTTACTTGACCTCGCCCCTATCGAAATGCCAAGAGAGGGAGTTTAGACCGACCAAGCCACCCCTACTTGGATAAGTAAGTTGTTCGTACCTTTTTGTCTACATCCTCCAACGGCATCACCACGTGTATAGTATTATGTGTAAAATTCATTGCACTAATGATTGCTTTCTTTGTATATTCATTTTTACTTTTTTATATCTTGTACATTACTACTTTAGGAGGTTCTCTTTTTTTCTTTTCCTTTTTAGGTAAGTTGCCCTAACTTATGAGTATAAATATCCCTATAATTGTAGTTATAGGGACATAAATATACAGAGATTACCACTAATGCATTTGTGTGTTTTTCCTTTCCTTGCGTAAACACCCTATTTACTCTTAACATCACTCTTATCCTAACCCTTAGGTGGCAAGTAACCTTACCGAACTGATTCGTGTATCATATCGAATTGTGCTATGAGTCCTCGAAAGTTCCATTAGTATATCATATTATCTGGAGCTGTTTGTGGGTTTTGCTTATTTTTCATTCCTTTCACACTTTCCCCCATTAACTCTTTCAAGATTTCGGTAAGCTCAAACCCATCTAGCAACCGGTTTTATCTGTTCTTGATCACAACTCACACCAATGGGCATTAGGCTCATTGTAGCCAAAATACAAGCATGTGGGGAGGTAAACCCTACAAAATGAAATGATTGAATTATTCATACATAAATGCAAACAATTAAAGGTGCAGCTACATAGTCTTGTATCTAGGTAACTTGAATCCAAATCTTTTCCTTAAAATTATTTAGATTACTATTGTTATAAAATTCTTATTGTTCTCAATATCATTCGTATTGTTGTACAGCATTTCTTTTACATTGGACATATGGAAATCACTACCCATTGACATTGACGACAATTATATGTATGTTATGGTACACTGGATAGACGAAAATTAGGTTATATAGAAGTGGATCATCGCATTAATGTTATTCTCAAAAGCCCACATAAGTCCGACAATTGCATCCAACATCTTAGACACAATTTGGACCTATGATATTCGTAGGTTGTTTAGCATTGCCTTTGATAATGCATCCGCAAACATAGCAGCAATACAACCATTGAAATAGCAAATGAACCTGATTTACGAAGGAAAGCTTTTCCGTGTTCGTCATGTATGTTAAATTCTAAATCTTACAGTACAAGATGGCATGAATGCTTGTAGGATAGTAGATTACCTTATCAAAATTCATTTTGCAATAAATCATATCCACTACAGTAAACAAAAACACTTAGAGTATGCCGATTGCTGTTGGAATGAAAACCATGAGTTATTCATCCTACCTTACAACGTCAGTACATGATGTAATTCTATACATGAGATGCTAGACAAATCGTTGAAGGTCAGCAATTTGTATTACATAAAATTATTATTACATAAAATTATTATTACATTCATTGGGTCTAACATTTATTTAAGGACATAATTTATTCTTACCTTATAGTAATACTTTATACTGAACACTTTCTTAATTGATAATATAGGTTTAGAAGGCCTTAATCATCTTTTATAACTCCTACATCCATTGAAAAGTAAGCTAAAAGCCTAAGCTTAGCTAAATTTGTATAGCGGATTGAAAGAAAACAAGCAGCTTGTACAAGTTGCTGAGTGCCTTCATCTACCAAACAATGATTTCATCCGGCCACTATTATCTTATTAGTAATGCTATACTCTCGAATCTCATCGATATTGTTTATATATTGGAAAACTTTACAAATAAACAGTTGCTCTTTCCTATCAGCATGGCAATGAAGGCTAAATTGCTAACGTACTTTTTCCCCTTTTCTCTCTTGTTTTATGTTGCTATAATGTTGGAGTCACATTATAAGTTTCATAATACTTATAAGTTGCTAGAGGAATTTTATTGAAACATTGGCGTGGAAGATGCTATGACTGAATCTACGAGGCTCAGCACGAAAGCTAAGGGTGTACGAAAGCTAAGGGTGCACTCAAATCCTTATTCCTTTATTACAGAGGTAGAATGCAACTTTCGTCTCAATCATCTCGATCTAATGTTCATACTAGTAGTTCTAATGCTACGTCTAGGAAGAGGAGCAAGCAGATCGCTCAAATAAATTGGAATTCAAGGACTACTAGTGACACTACCAATGAAACTTTCAGTGAACTATTAGTATACTAAGTCTAACGCCCTGCATAAAGATGAGGATGATGTGGATATTCTTGAGTAGTGGGTAACAAGATTTTACATGATGCTTATCTTATCAATTGTTGTAAGAGATGTTTAGGGGGCTTCGACTTTAACGGTGTCATCTGAATCGACTTTCAGCTTAGGCGGGCGAGTCTTCAACCTTTATTGCCTTTGGCTCAAAGTTGAAACTGTCAAAGCTATTGTATGTCTCAAGGACTAAAAAGATGCTTAAAAGAGAAGATAAGGGGGTATGGAATTAATTTTAGGTCGTAAGGAAGACAAGGAAGCCATGCGGTAGGCGATGGAAAGGGGAGAGAAGATGTGATGGATTGATAACAATGATGACGATAAGAACTGATTGGAATATATTTTGTTCCATTCTATGATAAGTATTCATTTTGATTGATTGGCTCATTTGTACTTCCTTAAATTTAATCTACATCTTCTAACAATTAAATTTGTATTTATGTTCATCTATTTATCATGTTAAGTCTTTATCTCCTTGCGTTGGGGATATGTTTTGATTTTAAGCTTGTGATGGCGTAACCCGTTTAATAAACTTGTCCAAGTCTTAATGTACCTAATTTAAGTTAGGTCCATACAATTTATATTATTTTGATCTAACGATCTAATTTCATATAATATTTATCTATTTCGATTCATGAATGTAATATCGCTTAAATTAAATTTAAAATAAATTTGCCTAATTAAATTAGGTTTATTAATTTACTAAACCATTCATTTATATCTTACTTAAGCTCAACTTGCTCATTCAAATTAAAATAAGTAGATTAATTAAATAAAACTGTATCAAGAAATTATAATAATTATTATATCTTTTTGTTTATTTAATATAACATTTAAATTTAAAAAATAGGTATATGTTACACTTACTAATATGATATAATTCTAGTAAAAAAAATAACTGATTAAATAAATAAATTATTATATCAAATAAACTTTTTGTTAATTTAATATAATCTTTAAAAATTAAAAATTACATACAAGGTACACTAATTGTTGTAATTGTAATAACAAAAATCAATTGATTAATTTATTAAATAAATAAATTACCACATTGAATATAATACTAAATTAAAAATAATTAAAATAACATTTTCATTTATATTTAAAAAAAAAAAAAAGAAGACTCAACATGCTATTTATATGCTTTTCGTGCCTAAATAGCCTACCAATTTTATTGTATTTAGCGTGCTTATGCTTATATGCTCGCGTCTAGACCCACTTGTGTTTGTCTCCTATTATTCTCATATGCTCGTATTAGACGGTCCACAAAAGAAGTCTAATCGTACTCGTGCTCACGTGCATAACCCATTGGAAGCAATCGGTCATCTAATATCTTACCTTCATCTTGAAGCTCAAACCATTATATCGCCAACCCCAAACGTGTCAACATTCTAGGCTGCTAAACTTCGACGCCAAGATTGGGTGGAAACCTAACTGCAAACTGTTTGTCGGGCTAATTTCATCAATTATTTTTGTATGTTTGATAAACATTCTCCTTTATTTATAATTCTTCGAGAAATACCCTTTTTTATTGGATTATAGTTTTGCTCGCTTATTTTCTATGCAGAAAATCACCAAGATAATCCACTATTGATACTGGGGTAGTCCGAGAAATGGTATTTAATTTTTTTTCCCTCTTGTATTAGTTCGAATATTTTATCTTTCTTATTGAATTCTATTGTCGATCGTACCTTTCAATGCTTGGTGCTGTTTATGTGATTAGTCTCTTGCAAATGCATGATCTTTTGCAATGTTACTTAATCACTGGGTTCGATTTGGTGATTTAAAGATTGGGTTGTGAGTTTGTATGTAATTTTTCACAAAAGATATGATTTTGGAATGTAATAGTGTAAAATCATCACTATTCGGCTGCTGCATTTAGTGGGATAAAGGTTAGATTTGTTGCATTGCTGGGCTTCTTCAACTTTTTGCTCTGCAACTTGATGTAACGAAAATTTTTGAAGGGGGAATAAGTCTCCATTTCTCCCGAATTCCAGAATTGTTTGCTTTTTATATAGGAATCGGGAAGTAATTTCTTCATCTGAGATTTTTGTGATTGGTTATCTGATTTTCTAGAGCACTAAGATTTTTTAGGGGCTCTTTCATTTTCATATCAGGACTGTGCTTTCTATTCAAAGAAATTGATTTTAGAGTGCTTGCTTTCAAATGCAATTATGGCAAAATAAGATTCATATAGCTGATCCCAACTAGTGGGATCGAGACTTGATTTTTGTTGTATTTGGAGTGAGATAACTATAATTTTGGAGTAATGACTATATTGGTGTCATTGTCTTCTTGGCAGGTTTACCATTCCAGTTTTGCTGATGAGGAAGGGGTTGATAAGGCATGTGGGTGTCCTTTGCTTCCTCTAAAAAGTCATATAAAGGGTCCAGCCCCAATCTCAAATCAAGGTTTTTGAGCAGATTGGCTGTTTGTTGTTATACTGTCTTCGGTGTTCTGACATTTGCATTGGCATAAAATCTCGGGTGTTGTTTTGTCTTTTCTGCAGATACAACAGATATTGTTGATGAAGCAATCACTTTTTTTCGAGCCAATGTCTTCTTTAGGAATTTTGACATCAAGAGTCCAGCTGATAAGCTTCTTATTTATTTGACATTCTATATAAATGTGGCTCTTAAGCGACTTGAGGGCTGTAGAACGTTAGCAGAAGGAACCAAAGCTATTATCAACTTGGGTTTGGAGAAGGTTCCCGTTCCTGGAGAGTCTGGCTTTCCTTTCCCTGGCCTCTTTGCTCTGCCTCAATCATCACGGGAAGCAGGTAAATTCTTCTGCATTCTTTCTCTGCTTCATGTAGAGCTGACAACATATGGTGTCAATGTCATGCTTCCGTTGGTATCGTTTTATTGTTCTGTTTAATGAGACTGGTTACATGTTATCATCAATAATTAATAAGTGGAAGTCATGATGGCTGCATGTTAATAAGTACACCTCATTTCTACATCGTTTTGCCACTTTAACACATTTCCTCTTTGCTAACATTCTAACACTGCATTTTAACAAGTAAAAAGGCCTTCTTTTTTTGACATTTGTAACTGATCTTGTGTTCCTGGGTGACCATGGTGCTGAATTTTTGTTTCTCATGCCATGGAAATTGATTCCTAATGCTGTAATTCTCTAAACAGGAAACATCATCAAACTCGTTGAATGAAATTCATTGCCCATTCACTGTTAGTGCAGATTCCACATCAATAGGGAAGTAATTACCAAATCTTTCAAAATAAGGAACTTTAAAGGTAAAATGATAATACATGGAATACTTTTCGCAGAGAAAGTTGAATTGCAAGACAAAAAAACACAGAAAAGCTGCCTCAAATAGCACTTGTTTTATGGAACCAAACAAAATGATTCTAGATCAGTTTTCCAGGGAGTGTTTGGTGACATGAACATCTTTAAATGGGGAATAATGTCACGAGTTTTTTCCCCAAACCCATTTTCTATTTTTCCATTATGTGTTTAGAGTCCATACCATGTAAAGTGCATAAATTGGGCCTTCGTTGTGCACTTTACATCGGATGAACCTCTAAAGTAAAACATTAGTAGTTGCAGGTAGTTGGAATAAGGTAGGTAGGAGTAGATATTAGCCATTAGATCGAGTAGATGTATACATTCTTGATATTGTACAAAAGTAATCAATTGCGCTCTTATCTAGCCCACAAAAAAAAAAATAAAAAACAGTTGTGCTCTGTAGAGAGAGAGAGAGAGAGAAGGGTGGGAGGGGGATTATGTGTTTGTGTCAGAAGGGTGGGTGAGGTGGATTATGTGTTTGTGTCTTGAATAAATTTTACCTTTATTGAGCATTGTTGTAAGCATGTAAACCATGCAGTAGCCCCTAGAAAACAAAAAGGGAAAATGGGCACATTCAACTTAACAAAATCTAAGGTGATTTTAACTCAACTTCATATCAAGAATTTTTAGTTTGCAAATAACAATGAAGTTCATAAAAATTTTTAATGTTCAACTGCCAGTTCAATGGCCTTTAATTATCTATTTAACTTAGTTCATCACACCTGAAAGAAGGTGTTCGAGTTAGAAGCTAAAACACACAGCTTCTCCTTCACGTTTGCTTAATAGGTGGTATTGGATTGCTTGTTGTCATAGTGATATTATTCTTCTTTTTTTTGTAGTAATTCAGTAATTTCATTGATTAATGGAAATTTACAAAGAGATGTACGAAGGAAAGCAGAGCCACTGTAGTGAGTGTTAAATATTGCAAAGGGAAATCTTGCATGACTCAATGCCCTTACTAATCAAGAACTGTGGAAGTCCATTCAACAAATTCATGCTAGTCTAATTTAGTTGAAAACACATTGAATAATATCCCTTTTACTAAGGTAGAAGCTGTAATTGAGTATTTAGCCATGTGCCTGTCATTTCTCTCCCTCAATGAGAAATAAGCAGTGGCTCCATAAGCAAGTTTCCACCTCAAGAAGGAAGCTTGAAGCTGCCAAATTGAAGGCCAGCCAAAGAGACTCCCCAACTTATGAATTTAGTGGGGCAATCCAACTTAGACATGATTTTTCCTTCATATCTCACTACCATATCCACTCCTGAAAAATAAGTGCTCAAGAGACTCTGGACTAACTGTACAAAAAACAGTTGTCCACCGGGATCACTCCCCAATGTAGAAGCTTATCTATGGTTGATGATTGTTCTTGAATTGCAAGCCACAAGATGAATGAGTGGTGGGAATGTGCCAATTCACCTTCAATTTAGGCTCCCTCAATGCCTCATAAGCAAGTTTAATGGAATATCTTTTCTGGTAGTGTATGCTTTACTTGGGTGCTAAATTCTTTACATATTTATAACATCAAGTTAATTCATTTCTTGATTATGAGTGATTTCCTTTCGTTATTGACCATGTTTATTGTGATTGCAGAATTATTCAGGAACTATCTGAAGCAGATAAGGGAAGAAACAAGTGGAAGATTATTGAGTGTTGCATATAGACCAAACGGAACTCCAAATAAATGGTGGCTGGCATTTGCTAAAAGAAAGTTCATGAACATCATTGTCCCTTAAGTGCTATCCAATGAAACACTATTTCACATGTGCACTTACTAAGTAGGAACTCCAAATCAATCTGCAGATTTCCCTTACTAAGTAGGAACTATCTGCAAATATGTGCACTTTGACAGAGATGTTACAGCAACCAAAAAAAAAAGCGGAGCACACCTTGTGGAAGTTTGTTTTGGAAAAGTAATATTGCAATCCTGAAGAGATAAATGTAGCTAGTGATGAATTGGATATTATCTCTGTCAATCTTTGAATTCAGCAATGGATGATGATAAATTGGTTGTTTGGAGTTGCGCTGCTGAAGATTTAAATGATTCTGTGTCAGTCTCTACTTTCCAAGTTCCATTGACACTTTTAGATGTATCTAAGACTAGTTATATCCCGTTGCACATTTTTTCTGTTGAGTAAATTGAAGTTTCTCATCTTCATTCACACTAAGCTCTCATCTTCTCGCTTGTCGGTTTTCGCTTCATTATCATCCGTATATTGGACAAACAACTTTGTCTTTCCTATAAAATAGTCTTTTTTTTTTTCTTTTGAAAAAAAGAAAATTTATAAATTGCTCTTGCTTTTGTATCGGTTTTTTGAGCTTTTGCTTGCATATTGGGAAGTTACACTTTGTATGGTTTAAAAGTAAAAGGACTGGCTAACTCCTATTCTTTACATCAAAGAAAGTACTAGACACGTGTATCCTGCACTTATCACAACTAAAGAGGGCTTTGATGCCACTTATGTTCTATATAATTGTCCATGCATACAAACCAAGTACATTAAAGAAAAAAAAAAGAAGAAGTATGAAAGCTAAATATTTTATAGATATGAACTCCCAACGAAATTTCCTTCTAGAGTTATTTTTAATGTAACAATCTCAATGCTTGCATGTTGGGCCAAGTGAAGGAGGGAAGCGAGATGAAAGGTAAAAGTCTCATTTTCCTCTGTAGGAAAAGGCATTTATCATTCTTTTTCCAATTAAGATATACACCTGTACGTGCTTATAAGAGAAGACACAAGGCCGACACGCGAACGCATTGCATAGATATTACGTATTTTCGATCTGTCTCTGGCAATTTCGCATTTGGAATACTAAGCTATTCTAAGTGCGGATTGTATTTCTTAGCGTAGCTGAGTAGTTTAAATATTAGTTTCCAAATGGGATAAATCGGATTCGATTTCTCTTTTCGTATATTGTAGTATACTTTAGTTGGAAAAAAAAAATGATAAATATTGTACATAATAAGTTTAAATAATAAATGCACCACATTTTCAATAATGCTAATTGTAAGTTAATCATCTCAAATGTGCATTACCCCTAAATTTAAACATAGTAATAAAGAGATGATGAACTAAGTTTTATTACATTGAAGTAGTTATACTTCTTTTATACTACTCTTATTTCCACGTATTCATAGTAATGAAAGTATAAGAAATTAAATTATAAAGATAAAAACGTTAAATGATGATAATGGAGTCTAGATATATTATTTAAGTCTAGCTAAAACTAAACTTTGAATTTAAATTTCAAAAGCTTTAACAGCGCTTGAACTAATTGCTCATGTAGTTTATTGGAGATTATGGCTAGACCTAGAAGTAGAGTCACTGTTATACTTGTAACACTTGGTTGAATAAAATAAAAGGGAATGTGATTACTCATTTCTCTAAGTAAACATGATATTGGTGAACTATATCATAATTATGGTGAAGACAAATAGTCATGGAGATATGGAAGTTGAAGTTGTGTTCGATAAATAGGTTTTATGCTTGAGAGGGAGTATTAAGCAACTAAGCAAATTGATTGAATTTAAACAATTACATAACTCCTAACTTCAAGCCAAATTTAGTTATTTTAATATAGAGATTGCATTATTTTTTAAGCTACTAAGTTAGTGTTAGATCATGGTTTAGGTTGCATTTCAACTAATACTAATTTATTAATATATTGAAATTAAGAGTTGTTAATAAGTTATTTTGAATATGCAAGCTCAAGCCCACTAGATTAGTGCTAGTAAGCTATCCAATACATAGGACTTTAGGCCTAGTTTAGCCAGCCCAAGCGTAGGTTAGCTAAGTCCAACCTCTAATTTGAATAAAGATAAGTGGGAAGAGCACGGTAATAAGGCAAGCCAGTAGCCTAATAACTCCCTACGATATTCTCCACTAAATTTGGAGTTAGAAAAGAGATCTCGAGGCATCTATTATGTCCAGCCTAAACATCCCCCTATGAATACTACATCAGGCTTCTTGGTAAAGGAGCCAAACCCTACTATTCTGAATATGCATTCTCCCTCATTACTCACATCTACTACATTAGTTTGATTTGAGCGCTAAAGTGGTTATGTTGGAATCAACTTCACCACTTGCTATTCTTTTCTTTTGAAGTCATAGACTATCTTACAAAGATCAAGTAGCAAAATTTAGCATTGTCTATTTAAGTGAATTACTTAAACTAACACTGCAATGTTTGAAAAATCTCACAACATTCGACCCAAAAATGCTAAAAAATCAAACAATCTAAGCAATCACTTAACCTTTAGACTAAGAACGCTTCTACCTCCTTGGTTCCACCATAACCACTAATGAGGCCATAATGATATGAAGATAGGTTTGCACACTTAGAGCAAATATTTAATGCCCTTGAAGAGGAAAAGGATGCAATATCGTGCTTGTATCAATACGTTGAAGAGCAATAGAACATCCTACTAGTAGTGGATCAAGGTGATGATCATATCTCTATACACTCACCATCACTACCCTAACCATCTGCCACTTAGATCAATAACCCTCTTGTCATTCACTAACATAACTTACCAGTTGCTTCTTGTAACGAAGCTACAAACATGAACAACTAATCTAAGCCATCGAAAGCTTAGTTGCACCATTCCTTAGCTAACAAGAATGTTAACAAGTTAGAGGACTTCATCAAGAGGCTCTCCTACTTGAAACAATCGAAGAGAAGTGACCCTTCAAGTCAACTCTCCTTTGATCGATCTCTATTCACTTAGGAGATCCAAGATGAGGTGTTGCCTTCTCAAATGTGAATCCTAATCATAAAATTCTATGATGAGACAACCGACTTAGACATTCATCTCAACTACTTTAAGGCCTAGATGAGTTTGCATGGTTGTAGTAATGCCATAGCTTGTAAAGCTTTTTGGGACAATCTTCAAGAGGTAGCATGGACCTAATTCAACAACCTAAAGCTGAACTCCATCTCCTGCTTTAAGGAGCTCGATTTCTAGTTCCACAAACATTTCTTGGCAAGTAAGATGCTAGCAAAAGGCTCATCTTCTTTGAACCTCATCAAGCAATGTCAAGATGAGTCAATATGGGATGATCTCTCTTGTTTCACTATAGCTACGCTTGAGATCTCAAACATCATATGAGTATAGCTCTAAATTTTGCAATCAATGGTGTAAAGAGTTCAAGTCACTTCTTCCTATCCCTTGCTAAGAAGTAAAGAACTTTGAGTGCTTCTAGCAAAGGGCTGCTAAGTTCATCATCATGGAAGATAACATCAAGGCCTGAAAGGAGTTTGAATAGGTTAAACAAGAGGTAAGACAAGGACTGAATCTCAATGAAAGTTCATTTCAATCCTACTAACAACAAGGGGTCATATCATGAAGGGAATAATATTGTAAGAGATAAAAAGACATGTTGTTCCCTTCTATTTAGACCATATGCCCCTAAATTGACCAATGAGCTAAATACTCCTACATGTTAAAAATAAGGATATATAACCTAGCCCGATAAATGAGGGCTAATTGCTCATACAAGACCTTGAACAAGTATTGCAATCGACAGTGATAAAGGACATAACACAAACAAGTGTGTCCACTTAAAGAACTATCTTGATGATGATATCCAACATTGATACCTCAAGGAATACATCAACAACTAAGCGAGTGTCACGTCTCGAAGTGGCAGAGTCGTAACAGCCCCGCCGTGTAAACCATTCTAAGATAGAAGTTGGCCTTACAACCGCTATCTTAGACCTGATCTACACAATGCGTCCAAGACTAACCCGCTTTGAAGTAAACGGTTTGAAATATAAATAAATCATTTACCTAAGAAAGTGAGGAAATATATATATATACTATAATTCAGTTATTACAATTAAAGTTTACAATATTTCTCCTTAATATATTTCTTAGTTATTACATTATTTAGAAATGAAAAAAAATTCTAAAGTAAAAGCTTAGACCTTAAAAAAAAAAATGTGTTTATTCTTCAAATGTTTTTCCTCACTCCCTAGGATCTAGTAGTTGCTAGTTTCAGAATAGTTGTATGCCGCTTCTTAGCCAGCACTTGTACGACGTCTATAGGGATATAAACAACCACAGCTCAGTAAGTTAAGATAGAGGACTTAAAACTATACCATAAACACAACAAGGTTATCAATCAACTTATTAGGTGTAATGCATGTTCAAGCAAATGCTATTGTACGACGTTATCCGGTCTGTCGTGAGATTAGAGAAATTATGCCCGCTCTAATCTAGGTTGAGGAGTTGCCATTAATGCAACAGCTCATAACCAAACTCAGGCTTGTACAATAGAGACCTCGCTCCTCCCGTAACTAACTTCGAACCATTGACTTCACCCTCGCCGCGACCTCCTCACCTGTCACTTAGTTCGACTAAGGATGAAGAAGAGACCCTTTGCAATCCTGTGCTATCCCCTTCAAAGGGGTCGATATTTGGCCGGAGAATCCTAGGTTTCCCCTAATGGGTTGCCATACAGGTTTGATTACGATTACAAGTCGTATATTCAATTAAGTCCAATTTAGGTTGATTAATCATTTTATACAAATCACATAATACAAGCCAGAACAACAAATAGAATCATAGTATTACTCATAATCAAGCACATGCACACATCCAACTATCTAACAAGTATAACCAAACATAATCTCAAGCCTCTAAAATACAACATCATATTAATCCCAACTTACCTCGACTCCTCGCTCATTCACTCGAGGTTCGACTTGCTCAAGTCATCGCTGATCATCCTTATAACACAAACGTGGTTTCAGTTTTTCATATAACTATTATAGATTCGTTTTATCCTATAACACTTATTATTATGTTTTGTTTAGGGTTTAATATACCTAATTATCTAGATCTTAAGTCTTTCACAATTATTCTAGGTTTGGGGTTAGGTTCGGGTTAGGTTTCCGCATTAATTTCTAAATTAGGTTTTAGTTTGATTTCTAAGTATTGTTTTATACTCGAGTCCTAGAAATTCGTTTCAACTCATAATGTGAAATTAATCACATTACTTCTTGATCTCCTAAATACTATCATTACCTCTAGTCACTATTTTATTTCACCCGGTACACTTAAATCCTTATTAGTATACCGAATTTACTCCTAATATAAGAAATTTTTACATTTTTCATATAATTACATAAATTTAAGTCTTCTATCAGTTTTATTATATATCCCTATTATTTATATAATATCAATTTTTATCCTAATATTTTCTATTTATTATATTTCCAATAATTACATATTATGTATTATCATCTATTATGTATATAATACACTTCTAATATTTCTATCACTCTAATTACTATCTCCTAACATCAATTATCATTTCAAAATATCTAAATTCATCCTAAATCAGATTTTACTCCTAATTACCTTAATTTACAAAATTAACTTAAAATTTACTATTTTTCCCTATTACTCATTTACTACATAATTAACCTAATAATTACATCTAACACCCTAAATGCTACAAGTATCATACTTCAACATCCTAAAACATATGATTATTCACTAAATTAGTAATTAACCATTTAATTACTTAATTAACTCTAAATTACTCATTTTATACCTCATTTTACGGCTTAAAAATTATTTAAAATTTTCAAAAATTAATTTTTGAAAACGGGCTTCATAGCACTGTTCTATATCATCTAAGTAGTCCACACAAAAATTTTGGGTTCAAAACTACACTCCTAAGGTCATTTATTTCTAAATCAAAATATGCTCGGTTTTGCATGATTTCTTAAGGACCATATATTACGAGACATATTTTCATTAAAATAATATTTTTTTCCTAAAAAATACATAAAAAAAATATTCTAGAATAACAAAATTCATAATTTTCTAAGAATATTTACTATTTTTACAAAATTATATAAAATCGGGCTGGAAATCAGACTTATCGGTTTGAATGGCTCCGGCGACCGCCGACCGCCGTGGCGTTGTTAGCCAGTTTGGGTGCTGCCACCACTATGTGGTGATGGTGGCCGTCCACTCCCAACCGCTTATCTAGTCTAGGTTCTCCTTTAAGGCCCTAATTACATAGTTTTTCTTATCTTTTTTTCTAACCCTAATTTTTCTCTCAATTTCACCTCACTCTCTATTTTTCTCACTCTCTAAACTGACCAAATGAGCTTCTGAATTTTTCTTGTTATTTATAGAGCTTTAGGGAAATTATTATGCATTAATTTGATTAGACAATTGCCTTATCTTCTTTTAATTTGACTTTTGTGTTGTTCTAATTTAATTGGCTAATTTTTTTCTTATTTTCCTCAGCTGCCACGACCTATATTTGGATCATTCCTTATTTTTCCTAATTTTTCCTTAATTAATTATGAATTTTCTTTAATTATTTAGTATTATTTTAGTACATTTCACGTATTTTAAGTGATTACGCGTATTTATATCTACATGTAAATTCATATATAGTATAAATAAATATTCCTAAATATTATTTAGGTCATTTTATGATTTTAGTATGCATATAATTTATCTCTAGCGATTCGTTAATTATCGGAATGCATTTTCGGCATTTTTGATAAATAAAGAGTTATATACTTAAAATTTTAAATTTTTATATTGTTTTATTTTATTGCTTATTTTTTTAAATTTGAACTTACGAGATATTTTTACTAATATTTTTTGCTTTACTTACAATTTAGACTTGATCGGATCTTTCAGCCGATCGAAATCCCAAGTGGCTAGTTGTGGGGCTTACAGCGAGAAGCTAAATGCTCGCATAAAAAAGACTAGTTGAATTAGACCAATGAACCACCACCTTGGGCAACAACAATAGGTCCCTTAAAAGTATTATTAGCACCTTATTAGGAGAGAGGAGGGGAAGAGTAGGGGTGTGGGGTGGTTAAGCTCCTAAAGCATGGTCTATGCCTAATCAAAATAACATCAACAAGTCACAACTTTTTAGATGACCCCATGGAGCATCATCACCCTCCCTATGGAGCTTGGCAACGATGATAATGTTGTTGAATAGCTTATTGAATTCTTGGTGGTGGATTGCTAGGCGCCTTACAATGTCACTCTTTGTTGACCTTGTTAAAACGACTTTTTAGATGACCCCTTCCATAGTATATCTAAAAGTAAATTTCCCTACACCTATAGAGTTCAAAATTTGTTGAAGGTCTTGTGATTTAAAGGCCCTTATCAAAGGGGATATCTTTATTGTAGAAACGAAGCCGAAGGAGAAGCCAGGTACTAAGAGAGAACCCACCTAAGAAACTAAAACTATCTAGCTTGATAGCAACATTGAACATAGCATGTGAGTAGGGATGTCGATACGCACAAAGCTTAAGCAATAACTCATCAGTTTCCTCCAGTCCAACAAACACATCTTTGCATAGTGTTGAGTATATCTAGAAGATGTTTTGATGATAACAAAACACTATGTTAAGGATGCTAATAAGTTTATTGAGTGTGTTGTAGAAATAATAAGAAAGTCAAGTTTTGGTATAAAATAAGAAGCTTTGGAAATAACATTAGACAAATTAGAAGCATGAATTAAAAGTAGAAAACCAAAATAAGAACTAGAAGATGGGTATGCAAAGTTGTACAAAACCAAAATCAAAAGCTAAACCAAATTTAGAAGTTGAACCAAAATTAGAAAACTAGAAGCTAATCAGAAATATGAATAAGAACATGAATTAGAAGCTATAGCAAAAGCACTTGCACTATAAAAGAAAACTACAGAAGTGGTTGACTAACAGAAGCTAATCAGAGGTACTTATTATTAGAAGCGAGTTGGAAGTGAAGGAAAACGCAGAAGTGAACTAGAAAGCAATGTACAACCATAAGTGAACTAGTTGTTGTTCATTTCCAAAAGCTAATTAGAAGCAGTCTATTTGTCATAAAGCAAGCCAAAACTAAACAACAAGTGTAAGTGAGTAAGAAGTTATGAACCAAAAGCGCGCCAAAAGCTTAAAATGGAAAGAAGTACTTTCATTTATTGAAGGTCTAGCATTACGAGCTAAATAAATTTGGGTAATACATTTAACTAAATATTATGAAAAAGTTTTTATAAGAAAATTCCACAATTATATTCAAAATATAAAGTATGAAAATTATTATGGAATGAAGATAAGCAATATGGATATATATTATTCATGGAAATGAGTTATTGAAGATTACAATAGCTAGTGTGAAGAATATGGAAAAGGCTAAACAGACATATGGGATATCTATTAGAAGGTACAATAGCTACTACCATAAGAAGCCTATGAAGAATAAAAAAGGCTCAACACTACGCCATGTCAAGCATTGGAGATTCTCCATATAAGAAGTTGCATAAAATAAAAGAAGATATACGAAAGAAAAAGAAAAGAAAAACAATAAGAAGAAGAAAAGTAAGTCTTTTACTCAGTGCGAATGTGTTTCATTTACTGTGATATTGAGAACTATGCTAAAATTGAGAGGAACCTAATTGTCATCCTTGAGAGAACTTAGGTATCTAGAAAGCTAATGGGTAAAATGAGTGATCTACAAATAAATATGACATGCAACTCCGAATCAAGGATAGGACTCATATAAGATTCAATTAGCTAAACTCGCCATAATCCAAAGATTGATAAGAATATGGAGATTAGAGAGTAAAAGACTTAGTAATAATATTATGGTTTTGAATAATGTTCAAAATAGAAAATACAAGATACTTAAGCCAATGTTCTTCTACAATTCCTTCCTCTTGCTTCTCCAAGTTTCACCTTATACTACTACACTTGGTTCATTATAACATATTAAAATAGAAATAGTACAATCGAAAACACATAAAGAAGATGAATCAATGAGATCAAGCTTCTTAGGCTCAGGTTAATAGTGGCAAATCCTCTTCTTAGAGCTTAGGAGGTCTATAGCTCTTGCTTTGATGATAGATGTCGAGCTTGGTTTTTCACTATCCCGGTTCTTTTTATAAAATTAGGTCTTCTCTAAACCGATCAATATTAAACCCTACCCGTTTAATATTGATCCTCAACTAGGGTTTAAAGAAGACTATTTTTTCCAACTTGAAAAGATTTAGAGTCGCCACCTAACCGAAATCAGGAAAAAGAGTTAAATTATAACCAATTGGATGGATTAGTTGTAACTTTGCTACCGATCTATCGATTAAAAAACCAATTTGTAAAATGGCTTTTTTGAAAACCAAAGATTTATGTTCGGGGGCTAATTTATTAAACCCTAAATGGATACCACTTTTTAACTTTCCGAATTTAACTTCACTTTTCAAATATACCCTTTTAAAAAACATCTAATTATGATACAAGTGACTAAATTGATTAATTTACATAAATATCTAAAAATGGAAAAAATAAAACTTTCCATATTTTAAGTCACCCCATATTTGTGTACGGGTGCCTACGTACCCGCTATTCGGAATCAGACGCACGTAGTTCTTTTAATGAAAATATAGTGGGTTGATTGATTTTAACTTTAGAAAAATTGTCGGGTTTACGCTTTTACCCATTTTGAGTTGATTTGAGAAAAGATTATAAGGGGTTATTTTATTTTTGGAAATTCTAAATGATTCTAATTTGAAAATTGATTGATTTATTTTCATTTATTTTTACAAAACTCAATTTTTCTAAGTATGAAAATGATTTTTGTTTATTAACCTATTTATTTATTTTTATTTTTATTATATTATCTTATTTATTTTATACTTATTCTATCTATTTCTATTAAAATAAATAAATAGACTACTTTCTTTCTTCTTCTTCTTTTTTCTTTTTGTTTTTTCTTCTCTTTCTTTTTTTTTTTTCATTTATAACATTTACAAATAAACAAATGAAGAAAAAAAAAAAAAGAAGGTCGGCTTGGAGTCGGCTCACTTTGGCTTGGATTGGCTTGGTCGGCTCACTTCGGCTTGGATCGGTTCGGTCGGCTTACTTTGGCTTGAGTTGGCTCACTTCAGCTTGGATCGGCTTGGTCAGCTCACTTCCACTCGGATCGGCTCACTTCGATGGTAATGGTTTTCGTTAACAAACACCGTAGGGAATGCTATCCTAGAGAGAGAGAAACTGTGCTAGAGAGAGGAAACTTCGATTTTTGCTTTTCTAAAGTGTTTCGTAGTTTTTGTTGTGTTTTGAAAATGAAGACTAGACCCCTATTTATAGGTGTTACGATCGAGTTAAAGATGGAAAAAATTAAATGCAATATGATTTTCTTCCATTTTTGGATTGGACGAACCTAGAGAATATGTGGTGCCAAATACATAGCTGCGCGTATATGAATGTGCCGAAGTGTGTCTACTACACTTAGAAGTGAGTTGGAAAATGACGTGGTGACGACGTGGCCCATGATGTGGTGATAACATGGCGATAAAGTAAGAAAAGAAAATAAAAGATTCATATGCAATATCAAGTCTAGATGCTTATCCAGCTGAGCTATTGGTTTTTTCTTATTCATATATGTAATTAATTGTACATATGAACTAAGTTAGCCTAAGCTAGATTTAAATCTAAGCGTAGACTCAACAGTTTTTTATTCAAAACTATTTAAATTAAAATTATATTCTATTTAAACAACCTAAAAATTTATTATTTTCTAAATTCCCTATTTTATTTTACGACTTTTCAAATTTCTTATTTTTTTGTATTTTTTTTCTAAATTTCTTATTTTTTTGTTTTTTCCTATTTTCCTATTTTTTATATTTTTCTAGAATTCTTATTTTTTCCAACTTTCATCATTCATTTTTTTTTTGGGCTTTATTTAATTTTCTAATTTTTTTGAACTTTTTCTAATTTAGAACCCTATAACCTAATTTAAAAAATAAAAGGAGGGCAAAAATTAGGTGTCTACAGCTATCCCTCTTTGTGATAAAGTTTAAGCAAAACTTTGTCATAACCAAGAATGGATTTTATGCTAAGAAGCGCTAGAACTAGCTTGCTATCCTAAGTCCAATCCATTGAGGATTTTAAGAAGAGAAGGGTGAAGTGAAATGGGCTAAGTGCTCTTTGAGTTGGCTAAGACCCTAAACTAAGTTGAGAAAACTTGGTCGTGCCCTGATGAGCTGACTAACTAAGGTGGGCAAAGCGCTCCTAGAGCTGGCTAAGACCTTAAAAAGAATGAGCGAACTTAGTTGTGCCCTGATGAGCTGACTAACCAAGGTGGGCAAAGCGCTCCTAGAGCTAGCTAAGACCCTAAAAAAGAATTAGCAAACTTGGTCGTGCCCTAATGAGCTGACTAACCAAGGCGGGCAAAGCGCTCCTAGAGCTGGCTAAGCGCTCCTAGAGCTGGCTAAGACCTTAAAAAAAAATGAGGAAACTTGGTCGTGCCTTAATGAGCTGACTAACCAAGGCGAGCAAAGTGCTCCTAGAGCTAGCTAAGACCCTAAAAAAGAATGAGCAAACTTAGTCATGCCTTGATGAGCTGACTAACCAAGGCAGGCAAAGCGCTTCTAGAGTTGGCTAATACCCTAAGAAGGATGAACAAACTTGGTCGTACCCTAATGAGCTGACTAACTAAGGCGGGCAAAGCGCTCCTAGGGCTGGCTAACACCCTAAAAAAGAATGAGTGAACTTGGTCGTGCTCTGATGAGCTGACTAACCAAGGTGGGTAAAGCGCTTCTAGAGCTGGCTAAGACCCTAAAAGGAATGAGCAAACTTAGTCGTACCTTGATAAGCTGATTAACCAAGGCGGGCAGAACACTTCTAGAGCTGGCTAATACCCTAAGAAGGATGAACAAACTTGGTTGTGCCCTAATGAGTTGACTAACCAAGGTGGCCAAAGTGCTCCTAGGGTTGGCTAAGACCCTAAAAAAGAATGAGTGAACTTGGTCGTGCCCTGATGAGCTGACTAACCAAGGTGGGCAAAGTGCTCTTAGAGCTAGCTAAGACCCTAAAAAAGAATGA
This sequence comes from Lumnitzera littorea, assembly GCA_024138015.1. NCBI lineage: Eukaryota > Viridiplantae > Streptophyta > Magnoliopsida > Myrtales > Combretaceae > Lumnitzera > Lumnitzera littorea. The sequence goes on along the minus strand of JAMXBB010000007.1, from coordinate 37,873,920 downwards.
GGAAACTTAGCCGTACCCTGATGAGCTGACTAACCAAGGCGGGCGAAGCACTCCTAGAGCTGGCTAAGACCCTAAAAAGAATGAGTAAACTTGAAAGGCTAGTTAAAAGAATGATGAAGGTAATTGCTTTACGAGCCGGTTAAGAGAAACTTGGTGAAAGAAAATGCCCTACAAAACTTGGTGAAGAGGGGGCTTGTTTGTAAGAAATTTGGAAGGATGAATTGAGCTAAGATCGTGTCTTCATAGGTTGGCTAAATGCAGAAAGTAAATGCTTCTAGGTTGGTTAAAAAAGATTATTGGGAGTAAAAGTAGTCTAAATGCAAGAAAAAATTGGTGTACTAACACTGTGTAGAAATACTTACCTGGTCTTTGTCGATAGCACCCAATCCGTCAAACCTTTTTTGAAAAACCCCCATTGGAAAATTAATGACTCTTATTTAAGTCTCTTGTTATCGACCCAGATGTTCTTGACATACATCGTTCGAGACTTTGATGGTTCTTTTTGGAGAAATCATGGAGATTAGCCCGATGCAAAAGAACCAACCATTATTTTTGTTTCTTTGGAACTTCTATGAAACCAAAAGCCTCATTCCCATCTACCGTGATTGCTTACTTGAGTTTCACATTCCTCTGAAAAAATAGACAATAAAACTCCCCATTTAGGGGGATCAATCCATAATAAAGTATTTAAAGAATTTTGTTAATTACCAATGTTCTAGATCTTATTGCTCAACTCCTCTTGTGTTTGCAATGTATAGGTTTGGTTAAATGAGGTCAAGGGAATTAGACCTGTCCATGGAGAGAGTGATTATTCTAACGATGACAATGGCCAAGGATACCAAATTTGCTTGTAGATAATGAAAATTGGACCATAATGACGTTCAAAATGACTGGCATTTTCGTATCTTAAGCAAAATTCCCATTGATTTCTTATGGATAGTACAATTTTACAGTGTCGGTATTTACAGGGTCTCTCAAATCTGAACCATCCATTTAGGACAAAATCAAAGCCCCTCCTGATAATACTCGCTTCAAGATATAAGGACCCTTGTAATTGGGGGTGAATTTCCCTCTAAAGTCTTGTGTATTGGGGAGAGCTTTTCTTAACGCTAAATCTCCTTCTTTGAGGTTACGAGGTTGCACCCTTTTGTTGAAGGCCCGAGCCATTCTTTGCTAATAGCATTGATTATGACACAGGGCTATCAATCTCTTTTCATCAATTAGATTTAGCTGTTCGACACATTTCTTTACCCAATCGGCTTCGTCCAAATGAATTTCTGATAGTACCCTAAGTGATGGGATTTCGACCTCTACTGGTAACACTACTTCAGTGCCGTATACTAAAGAGTATGGTTTTGCCCCAATCGACGTTCTAATGGAAGTCTGATAGGCCATGAGTGTGATGGGTAACATCTCATGCCAGTCCTTATATGTAACAACTATTTTTTCAATGATTCTTTTGAGGTTTTTGTTTGCTGCTTCAACAGCTCCATTCATTTGGGGTCGATAAGGAGTAAAGTTCCTGTGAATGATTTAGAATTGCCGACATAATTCTGTTATAAGCTTGTTGTTGAGATTGGTGCCATTATTAGTGATGATTGTTTTAGGAGTCCCATACTAAGTCAAGATGTCTCTCTTGATGAACTTAACTATGACCCCTTTAGTAACGTTCGAGTATGACGAAGCCTCTACCCATTTGCTGAAGTAGTCGATGGTGACTAATATGAAGCGATGCCCATTAGACGCTTTTAGAGTGATAGGGTCGATGATATCTATGCCCCACATTGAGAAAGGCCATGGTGCTGAGAGGGCATGCAATTCATGAGGTGGGGCATTTATCTTATTCGCATAAACTTGGCATAAATGACATGCCTAACATGTTTGATGCAATCACTTTCCATTGTTGACCAATAATACCCTAACCTCATGATTTTCTTTGCCAACATATACCCATTCATATGAGGGCCACATACTCCTTCATGTACCTCTTTCATTAAATTCTCAGCCTCTTCATCAGCCACATACCTTAAGAGTGTACCGTCAAATGAGCGTCGGTATAAGGTGGACTCGCTTACTAAGAACTGGGTGGCTAGTCTCCTAATCATCTTTCTGTCTTTTTTCTCAGCCTTTTCAAGGTATGCACCTTGTTGTAAGAACACCTTAATATCATGATACTACGGCTTTTGGTCGTTTATACCCTCAATCGTTAGGCAGAAGGCAAGCTTGTCCTTAATTTCAATAGTAAGGGGCTGAATCCCGACTCCACCAGATATTTGGATCATAGATGCTAGCGTAGCTAAAGCATCAGCAAATCGATTATGAGTCCTTGGTATGTGATTGAAGGTGACTTCTATAAAACTTTTCGTTAACTTTGTCAAATGCCGGTGATAAGGCACCAGCTTAGGATCTTTAGTTTTGTATTCTCCCCATACTTGGCCAATAATGAGTAAGGAGTCTCCATACACTTCTAATTCTTAAATGTCTTTCACTAGGGCTATCTTGAGTCCTAAGATGCATGCTTCATATTCAACAATATTATTAGTGTATGGGAAAACGAGCCTTATAGCTACATGATACTGAGTACCTTCAGGGGATATTAATATTGCCCCAATTCTACATCCAGACACGTTGGCTGCATCATCGAAGAACATTTTCCATTTTGGTAGCTTGTCATCCTTTCCTTTATCAAAGTTTCCTTCAACCACTAAAATACCCTCATTAGGAAAATTGATTTGTACTTCTTGGGGAGTACTATCAGAGGGGTTTTCTACTAATTGATTTGCCAAAGCTTGCCCTTTGACTGAATTTTGGTTCACATATGTAATGTTGAACTCTGATAGTAGCATTTGCCACTTTGAGATTCTACCAATTAGGGCCGGTTTGTTTGCCAAGTACTTCAGGGGATCGTGTTGAGTCAGTAATTCCACCTAGTAGTAGAGTGTGTATTACCTGAGCCGATGCATTACCTAGACCAACGCACAATAGGTTCTTTCAATTTATGAATATCTCTGCTCCCCTTTGGTGAATTTTTTGCTTAAGTAGTATACAGCCTGTTCCTTTCCTTCCTCATTTTTTTGGCCAAGTACGCACCCCATGGACTCTAGTAATATTGTCAAGTATAGGAATAAAGGCTTCCCAGGTTTCGGAGCTACCAAAATTGGAGGGTTCATGAGGTATTCTTTGATTGTTGTAAAGGCCTGCTCACACTCTTCGTCCCAGTTGATCTTGGCATTCTTTTTTAACAACTTAAATAAAGGACAGCACTTGTCTGTGAGTTGGGATATGAACCGGGCTATATAGTTTAAACGACCTAACAAACCTCTGATTTCTTTAAGTGTGTGTGGTGGGGGTAGGTCAACTATCACTTTAACTTTATCAGGGTCTACTTCAATGCCCCTTTAGCTGATTATGAATCCTAATAACTTCCCTGAAGTTGCCCCAAAAGTACACTTCTTTGGGTTGAGTTTTAGTTGGAATTTTCTCAACCTATCAAACAATCTCCTTAGATTTTCCATATGATTTTCTCCCTCTTTAGACTTGGCAATCATATCATCGACATATACCTCGACTTCTTTGTGCATCATGTCATGAAAAATTGCTACCATAGCCCTTTGGTAAGTTGCCCCGGCATTTCTTAGTCCGAAAGGTATCACTTTGTAGCAAAACGTGCCCCAAGTTGTGATGAACGTAGTCTTGGCTTTATCTTCTTCAGCCATTCGAATTTGGTTATACTCGGAAAATCCATCCATGAAAGAGAAAATATGGTTTCCAGCTATGTTATCGACCAATACATCGATATGGGGCAAAGGAAAATTATCTTTAGGGGTTGCTTGATTGAGGTCTCGAAAATCCACACACACCCTGACTTTCCCATTCTTCTTCATAATTGGTACTATGTTGGCTACCCACTCAGGATAATCAGATACCTCAATGAAGCCGACTTCCAATAATTTTTTGACTTCTTCCTTGATTTTCAATAAGATATCTGGTCGGAACCTTCTCAACTTTTGTTTTTTAGGCTTGATATCCTCTTGAGTGGGTAAGTGATAGACCACAATCGATGGGTCTAATCCGGGCATATCATCATAAGATCATGCAAACACATCTTGGTATTCGGATAGCAATGTGGTCATCTCTATCTTTTGATTTTCTTCCAAATTTCCCCTAATCTTCAATACCTTAGGGTTTTCATTGGTACCAACATTAATCATCTTTTTTAGCTCATAAATGGAAATTTTACTCATTTCATGTTTTTGCCAACTTTCTTGTACATCATTATGGTCATCAACATCATCCCCGACGACTAACCTAGTAGAGCCGAAGGTGATATCAATATTCTCATTATCTATCTACGTAAGGTATCCATGGCCTTTATTCGAGTCGTCGAATCTGGAAAGAAAAAGAAAGTATGCAAAAGGAAGAATGTAAGTAAGGTAAGAACAAAGAGAAAAGAAGTTGATTTTATTTTGGGGAACTCTCTGTTGAGGACAAGCATTTGGAGAACAGAGGCAATTTATTACAAAATTCTATAAAATATTGGTTCATGATTCATCCTTTACCCTAGGGAAGACTTATTGTTATTCACAGGGATGGAGAACCAATTATTTAAGTGATGGGCTTTGTTGATTTGGCCAGCCCCTTCATTCTTGTTGGAAGTATCTTCTTTAGTGGGCTTTAAGTTTTGGGTTTCGGTCTTGATGAAAGTTTCTGACAATGGTGGGAAGTTCATTGGAGCATGATACAACCTGTCACCCTTTCTGCCTTTGGTTTGCGTCCTTTGCAATTCTTCTGTTGGGGTTGGAATGTAACCTAACCCATAGGACTCAAATTGGCCTTCTTTGTATTTTAGCCTCTCTTTTTTCTGCTGATTGGTGATCATGCATACCTCATTAAACATCTGGAGTCCAAAGTCCTCTTGTTCTTCTGTATCGATAAGGGTATGGCTGTCTCTTTATAAATTTCATAATCTTGGTCACCCAAAATTGTGATGACTTGGCCATTGGAGATGAACTTAACTTTCTGGTGAAGAGTTGATGGTATGGCCCCTATTGAATGTATTCAAGGTCTTCTCAATAATAGATTGAAGGTCCTTGGAATGTCTAAAACCTGGAATGGGATGCTGAATGTTTGCGGGCTAATATCAACTGATAAGTCCACGTCCCCTATTATCTCTCTCCTAAACCCATCAAAAGCTCTTACTGTTGTTGAACTAGGTTTGATAGTGGTTGTATCAACGCCCGATAGATCCAGGGTGGCTAAAGGACAAACATTTAGAGACGACCCATTGTCGATGAGGACTCTTATTGCGATGATGTTATTTATCCTTACTATTATGAACAGAGGCTTTGTATGTTGGGTACCTTCTTCGCCCAGTTCCTCAATGAAGAAGGAAATTTGATCTATAGTGAGGATGGAATTTGTGATAGAGCCAATCCTTTCAGCTAAGATTTCACGAGGGACCTTGACATCCCTTAGTGTTCTAAATAAGGCCTCTCGGTGTGGGTCTGATGCCATAAATAGACTCATGAGGGATATTTGTGCCGAAGTCTTAAGGAGCTGATCCATTATCTTGTACTCACTAAACTTAATCATTTTGGTGAAGGCAGTTAATCCTTCTTCATGTTCAGCTTATTCGGTGTTTGGCATTTCCTGTACGCCCTTCTTCTTTAAGTCTCCCTTTGGATTGTAGATTCTGCCGAAGTGAGTGATCCCCCCTACAAGTAAGCTTGATTGCTCCTGGTTTATTGCCTAGTAATTGAAGGGGGCAGCTTTATAATTTTCGGGGGGGCCACAGGTACGTGGAATGTGTACCTTTTAGTTTGTAGGACTTCTTTTTTATGGAACCTATAAACTTTTGGTTCTTGGTTTCGATTGATCATGTTGATGGCAGATTCTGGGTGATCAGATATCATATTGATGATAGGTCCATGGCTCGGTAGTGGGTTGTTGTTAACGTTTGGGGTAGGAGCCTCCACAAAATCCAGTTGTATTGTACCTTCATCGATCAAATCTTGGATTTTGTTTTTCAACCTCCAGCATGAATCAGTTGAATGGCCTACTTGCCCTAGATGATATTGACATCTTGCATTGAGATTAAAGAACTTCGGCCTGTACTTTTCACTAGGAGCCTTAGAATGTAGTAGATTATCTCTTCTTAACTTCTCGAGCACCTGACTAAGTGGAATAGGTATTCTGGTGAATTGCCTTGGGGCTAGATTAACCTGTAGTTGGTTTCTATACTGTGGTTGAGCTAGCGAGGGATTCGTCCTAAAAGAAACTTGGGAGTTAGGTCTTGCATTTGAGTTGACCATGTTGACAATAGCTTCTCTAGGCTTGCTGGTGGTGGGTTTAGCAAAGGGTGGTCGTCTATCTGCTGTTTCTTGTAGTTTGCCAAAGGAAATGGCATTCTCAATTCTGCACCCTACTGCCACTATTTCTGCAAAGCTAGAAGAGGCTTGTCCAATCAGGTGAGCAAAATGGGGCCTCTCAAGAGTGTTAATGAAAGTTGCCGTCAGCTCTTTTTCAATCACAGGGGTAAATACCCTTGCAGCTAAGGACCTCCACCTTTGAGCATATTCTTTGAAGGACTCATTGTGCCTTTTCCCTAGGGCAACCAAATCCATCATTATTGGTGCCACTTCGACATTAAATCTATATTGCTCATAGAATGCTTTAGCCAGCTTCTCCCATGTATTTACCTGATTCAAGTTCAATTGGGCATACCAAGTAAAAGCAGGGCCTGTCAAGCTATCTTGAAAGGTCTAGACTATGAGTTGATCATACTGTGTATACTTGCCCATCTTACGTACATACAGCCGGGTGTGTAGCTTAGGGCATCTAGTCCCATTGTATTTTTCAAAGTTGGGTACTTTGAATTTTTTTAGGAAGCTTCCATAATCGTATGCAGAGAAGTCTGTTATTCCAACGTGCTCGAATCCATCATACCCTTCGAGTGTTTTCATCTTTTCGATGATCTGTTGAGTTAACCACTATTCGAGCTCCTTCAATCTGTCTTGGTCAACTTTAGGCTTTGGGTTGATTGGGAATGAGTAAGTATTTAGCTCAAAGGTTGGGTTAGCCTTTAGAAATACTCCTTCAGTTTCAAAGGATTCAAAGCCTTGATTGCCTTTAGGGAAAGCTTCTTCTGTTTTAAGGGGTAGGGATTCAGTGTTCTTTCTATATTGGGCTTTAGAGTGCTCTTCATTTGATGGGGCCGTAGACCTGAGTAGAGAGATGCTGTCAGCAAGGAAGCTCAGTTGATCTACCATCTTTCCCATTGTTTGTTCTAAAGATTAGAATCTCAACTTTGTGGAGTCAATAACCTTGGGGTTGCTGTTGCCATTATTGTTGTTGTTTCCTTGGTTGGCCATTCTGGTTTGAGAACGAGTTTTGATGGGGCTTCATTGGAGGTTTGACGTTTGGGAGCTATCTTAGCGACCTGGTGAAAACCACTTCTCAACAAGTTAACATAAGGATATTTTGAAAGAGGATGCAAATGAATGAAATGCAAGTGAATCACACGGATGAAAAGGAGAGGAACAACAAATGATTAACAAAATGGCAAGTTATTCATTATTTTTGAATTCCTGAAGTCTTATTACATGAAAGAAAGAAAAAGGTACAAATTCTTCTATACTAATTTCCTTCTTTTCTGTGCACCAGATGACGTGTTCTTCTTCTTTTGGTCACATTTAGCTACTTCTTCAACTCTTGAATTTTCTTCTGAGCCATCTTCAGCTGGTGTTCTAGGGCGTGTGACCTTTGTCTAGATTCTTGGCATAGGTTCGCCTATTCATCTTTCTCATCGTGGAGGATCTCCATACGCGCTTTCATTTGGTCCATATAGGTCACAATTTCAAAGTTAGGGCACATAGGGGAGGTTTGAAGGACTTCTGGTGCCCGATATCACATTGCGTCTACCTTGTGAAGTTGATTGTATAAATACTCTTTAGTAACCCGGTGTTTATCTACTTTTCCTATGAGTTCACTCAGATCGATGATCGGGCTTATGGTTCGAGTGTCCCACTAAGCTTTGATCTTATGAAGTTTGGATACTTTTTCTGTAGAGTGAGGCTCTTCGAGATTAAGAGTGAATGGTTCCAATGAAGGTTTGTATACTATGTCCTGGATCCCTCCGAATTGTCTTACCATGTTGCTTAGATAGTAACCTGTACACCAGCTCATCCCGATTAGTGGTATAGTATGGTGATTCTTGCAAATTAGAATGACCTTAGTGTAATTGCTCCACTTGGCAATCCACAGTATGTCTTCTACTTGAAAATCTTGTAAAACCTCTATCCAAAGAAGGGTAAGGATATCTTTTGGTAATTTGATCTTATCGACAAAAGAATCAATAAGGTCAACCTTATTTGAGAATGCTCCCCTTATTAAATCCAACCCAAAGCACTTGATGTGACTGACGAACCAAACCATTAATAATGTCATGCTTGACGTAAGATCTTTGTAGCCCCTTCCTTTAAGGAAGTTAAGATTCCTTATCTGCTCAGCAAGTAAAGCAAGAATGTAAGATTTACCTTCCTAGAACTGAGCCACTAACTCTGTTACCCGAAAGTGTATAAGAAGAGACCCACTTGGGAACAAGATAGTGGCGAACACAGCTAGCACATAGGCCTTGATTCGGTTTTCTCTCCAATTCCCAAAAAATGGTGCTTGATTATTGGAGCTGGGCTATTCTGAAACCAATGGACTAGATCCCATATCTTGATGGCATATTTGTTGTAGTTGTTTAGGGTCTCATTTATCTCAATCTTACGAATCCCTAAGAATCTTGAGAAGATATATGTTGGACTGAAGTTGAGTTCCGAGATGTATATTTCATCCAAAGGAGGAGCTTGGAGCAGTTAGGTGTACTCCTCTAGAGTTGGGCTAATCAAATGTGGTCCAAATTGGAAAGCCACTTCGTTGGACTCCCAGAAATGGACTAAGGCCCTTACTAGCGTGATGTTAACTTTCACTTTGGCTAGTGAGAGTATGGGTCTAATTTTTTTGGTAATGAGCTGTTGCTCTCTCGAATTGAAGGTTTGAAACCACTGGTTGAGTATAGGCTTTAAGTCTGCAGGTTTGTGGACATGAATCTCTTTAGCGAGAACCTTGGCACTGGATGAGCTGGCCATTTTTGGAACATTACAAAGAAAGCATAAATTACATGGAAAAGACTAATATACAAGATCTCCTATGTACATCAATTCTAGAAAGAATACAAGAAAACTAAAAACTTCAGAATCTTTGTCATTTTTTCTTTGTAACATTGTCGTTTTGCTAATTATTTGTTGACCCTATGAAGTGTAATGCAAGACAGGTGGGTTCTAACAGTCTTTAAACTCTGTGACGTCACACGTTTATAAAGAAATGGTTCTTTGGTCACATCGAAGTTTAAGTGGGGTAGCCTAATCGGCCCCGAATGGTGGTTGCCCCACTATGTTCGAGACTTTACACAATGGCTCCCCGTCTTAAGGTCCTATGATGGCCCGGGTTTGACCGTATCTACCATGCATACAAGATGCAGTAAAAATAAATCTCATGCTTACTAATTAAAACAAATATGTACACAAAGTAATCAAATAAAAAAATCAATATATAAAAGAATAAATAAATAAATAAACAATGTAGGTAATTTGAAAAAGTGATTTTAATTTCGAAATATTTTTAAGTGGTTAGCCCTCTTGACGGTCCCCAGTAGAGTCGCCAAACTGTTAAGCCTAGTTTTTCACCATCCTGGTTCTTTTTATAAAAATAGGTCTTCTTTAAATCGATCAATATTAAACCCTACCCGTTTAATATTGATCCTCGATTAGGGTTTAAAGAAGACTATTTTTTTCAACTTGAAAAGATTTGAAGTTGCCACCCGACCAAAGTCGGGAAAAGGGGTTAAGTTATAACCAATTAGGTGGATCGGTTGTAACTTAGGTACCGGTCTATCGATTAAAAAACCAATTTATAAAATGGCTTTTTTGAAAACCAAAGATTTAGGTTCGGGGGCTAATTTATTAAATCCTAAATGGATATCACTTTTTAACTTTCTGAATTTAACTTCGCTTTTCAAATATACCCTTTTAAAAAACATCTAATTATGATACAAGTGATTAAATTGATTAATTTACATAAATATCTAAAAATGGAAAAAATAAAACTTTCCATATTTTAAGTCGCCCTATATTTGCGTACGGGTGTCTACGTACTCGTTATTCAAGATCAGACGCACGTAGTTCTTTTAATGAAAATATAGCGGGTTGATTGATTTTAACTTTAGAAAAATTACCGGGTTTACATTTTTACCCATTTTGAGTTGATTTGAGAAAAGATTATAAGGGGTTTTAAATTGGATTTTATTTTTGGAAATTCTAAATGATTCTAATTTGAAAATTGATTGATTTATTTTCATTTATTTTTAGAAAACTCAATTTTTCTAAGTATGAAAATGATTTTTGTTTACTAACCTATTTATTTATTTTTATTTTCATTATATTATCTTATTTATTTTTTACTTATTCAATCTATTTCTATTAAAATAAATAAATAGACTACTTTCTTTCTTCTTCTTTTTTTTCTTTTTGTTTTTTCTTCTCTTTCTTTTTTTTTTTCTTTTATAACATTTACAAATAAACAAATGAAGAAAAAAAAAAAAAAAAGAAGGTCGGCTTGGAGTCGGCTCACTTCGGCTTGGATCGGCTTGGTTGGCTCACTTTGGCTTGAGTTGGCTCACTTCCGCTCAGATCGACTCACTTCGATGGTAGTGGTTTTTGTCAACAAACACCGTAGGGAATGCAACCGTGTTAAAGAGAGGAAACTTCGATTTTTGCTTTTCTAAAGTGTTTTGAAGTTTTTGTTGTGTTTTGAAAATGAAGAATAGACCCCTATTTATAGGTGTTACGGTCGAGTTAAAGATGGAAAAAATTAAATGCAATATGATTTTCTTCCATTTTTGGATTGGACGAACCTGGATAATATGTGGTGCTAAATACATAGTTGCGCGTATATGAATGTGCTGAAGTGTGTCGGAGTGTGTCTACCACACTTAGAAGTGAGTTGGCAAATGACATGGCGACGACGTGGCTTATGATGTGGCGATGACATGGCAATAAAGAAAGAAAAGAAAATAAAAGATACATTTTGCACCTTCTATGGATTGAACTCAAGATCTCCAAGTCATATGCAATATTAAGTCCAGATGCTTATCTAGCTGAGCTATTGGTTTTTCCTTATTCATATATGTAATTAATTGCACATATTGACCAAGTTATCCTGAGTTAGATTTAAATCTAAACGTAGACTCAACAGCCTTTTATTCAAAATTATTTAAATTAAAATTATATTCTATTTAAACAACCTAAAAATTTATTATTTTCTAAATTCCCTATTTTATTTTATGACTTTTCAAATTTCTTATTTTTTTGTTTTTTTTTCTTCTAAATTTCTTATTTTTTGTGTTTTTTCCTATTTTCCTATTTTTGTATATTTTTCTAGAATTCCTATTTTTTCTAACTTTCATCATTCATTTTTTTTTTTAGGCTTTATTTAATTTTCTATTTTTTTGAACTTTTTTTAATTTAGAACCCTATAACCTAATTTGAAAAATAAAAGGGGGGCAAAAATTAAATGTTTACAATAAAACAATGGGATTTGATTCCCATCACTTTTTATACCCTAAGGTGATACTATACGAAAACCCCCAGAGATGTATAATTAAGGCAACCTTATGGAAGTTCCTTAAGTACATGGTTACAATGCACGACATAGATGCCAACCCTAAGAAGACACAAACCATTCTAGATGTGTAACCCTTAAAGATGATCAAATATGTCCAAAGGCTCATAAGACAAATTGTTGCATTCAATAGGTTCGTGTCCAAGTCAGCTGATAAATGTGTGGAGTTCTTCAAAATCATAAAGAATCCATCTAACTTTCATTGGACAAATCAATGCCAGGTAACTTTCAACAACCTCAAAGCTATTCTTGATATCTTTACTTATGTCATCAAAGTGCGTCCATAGAGAAGAATCATATCTTTAACTATCAATGAGTAGCTGAGCCCTCTCCTCTATATTAGTTCAAGGTGAAGAGAGGGAGCACTAACCTTTTTATTATGTTAGATACATCCTTTAGGGAGTAGAAACTAGATATTCAAATATAGAGATCTCGTAGTGGTTATCTCAATAAGGAAGCTTTGACCTTATTTTAAATTACACCAGGTGGTCATCTTAACTAATCAGCCACTACATCATATCTTGTAGAAGTCAAACGCTTTGAGAAGAAAGGTAAAATATGCCCATAAGCTCAATGCATATGGAGTCCAATATTGACCGTATAAGGCTCTCATGGCATAAGTCCTAGTAAATTTCAAAGCAGAGTATACGGTGGAAGAGGAAACATTTGATACAAAAGCTAAATTGATGTAGAATCTTGATGTCAATTGCTCGTCGACTTGAGGAGAAGCTAGGGGGGGAGTTATAGAGCTGTACTAGTACAACAAGGACCATATGGGATAGAGGGCCATTACATACTCAAGTTTGAATTTCCAATCATTGTGAAGACAAATATAAAGCACTTACCGCTAACATGAAATTAGCTAAAGAAGTTGGTGTAGAAAAACTAGAGGTCTTTTCAGATTCTTAACTTGTTGTCCAATTGATCAAAGGAGAATATGTAATCAAAGATGAAGGAATGGCTAAGTACTTTAAGGTTGTATAGGTGTTCATATTAGAATTCCCTTCATGGAGCATCACTAGGATTCCTCAAGAAGAAAACTCAAAGGCAAATAGCCTCTCAAAATTAGCCTTAAGCAGTCTCCTCGACTTAGACATAAAGGTCTTCATTGAGTATTTGCTAGACATGTGCATTGATAAGCCTTATTAGCATCGACTGGAGATACAAATTGCATTAACCAAGTAATGCTAAATGGATCCTTATTTTGCATACCAAAAGTATGGTACTCTCCCATAAGACAAAAAGGAGGCAAGGGAATTGATGTACAAAGTAGCTTAGTACACTTAGATAGATGATAAGTTACATTGATAAGGTCATAGCTCATCTTACCTAAGATGTTTAAGGGTAGTGAAAGCAAGCATGTTCGATAAGAGCCTATGCTAAAGTGTGAAGTGATTTGATTAAGGGACACATTCAATCTATGTCAAAGCTCTCAATCTTGGTTACTACCGGTCATCTATGAAGATTGGTATAAAAGAGATGGTTAAGTGTGTCCAATACCAAAAGCATGCACCTGTAGATTAGTCGTTGAGTAGGCACAACAATCTCTTACCACTCACCAATGCTTGGCCCTTTTCCCAATGGGGGATTGACATCTTAGGTCTTTTCCCAAAAGCACCTGGCTAGTGGCAATACATCATGTTATTCATTGAAAGTCGAAGTCATAATCGAGATCATGAAAAAGAGCATTGAGACTTTCATTTAGAATTCCATTATATGTGGATTTTGTACCCTATATTCCCTAATCACAGATGATGGGACTTATTTGATAATGACAATTTTAGAGACTTTTGCAAGAGAAGGGTTGTGAAAATCCATTATACCTTAGTAGCATACCCCTAATCTAACAAACAAATGGAAGATCTTAATAAAATGATTTTGAACAATGTCAAGAAGAGAGTATACCATAATCATGCAAAAGGTGTATGGGCAGACATGCTTACATTCATCTTATAATGGTACAAAACCACAAATAGGATGATAAAGGGAGAAACCCCTTTCAGCCTCGTCTGTAGCTCAAAAGCAGTCTTACCAGTTGAACTTAAGCTCCTAAACATTCATACCTTAGCCTTAGATGTAGTCTCTAATGAGATCAACCTTAGGGTCAACCTTGACCTAATAAGGGAAGTCTTTAACCAAGAAAACACAGGAGTAGCTACATATTAGCAAAGTGTAGTCCACTACTATGATAAAAGGGTCAAGCATAAGCTCTTCCAATCTGGTGACTTAATGTATAGGAAGCTCAAAGCCACAAAATCTAGTGAAGGTCAAGGTAAGCTAGCACCAAATTAGGAGGATTTAGTTAAGTTTAAAGAAGTTGTTAAGCATGGTGCATATGAATTAAAATGACTTGATGGTCAGCCCATCCCCACAGCATGAAATACTGATAACCTTGGCTTGTATTTCCTATAGCTTTTCAACTCATGTTGATATAATACATTTATATTCAACGATAAGTTTATTTCTTGTTGATCAAAATTTTATTCTTTTAATTTATGTTTCTTTGTTCAAACATTACAACATAAATGGCTCAATTGTATCGCTATAGCTAACAGGCTCTAAGTCTTAGCTTTGTCTCAAGCAAATGAATTCTTAAGTCTGAACATCAACCAAGGTGAATGGACTCCTAATTCTCAACCTCATTAGCAGTGAATGGATATTAAACTCTAAGCCCATTATTGGGTGAACGGATAATCCTTACCTAATGAATAAGATGACTTAGCCTTTTTAGGGCATGTTGGTAGGTAAACCTAGGGTGATAAAGTGGGATATCTCGTTGACTAGACCTAAATTTGAATGTCTAAGGTACTTTGGATAAGGAGAAGGATCCCTGGTCACCTTGATCTTAAGAGGAACCCAACTAAGCTCAACTCTAGTCTACGAATCCCTTACACGCATAAATGGGGTATCTTGTTGACTAGACCAACATCTAAAGGATGGACAAGGTTAGAGGGTAGGGGTGTGCAAACTTATAACATTTATATTAGTATTATAATCACTAATAAAAAAAAAAAAAAACAACTTGTCATTATATTTCAATGCATCTTATATACGTAAAAAGATTTTATTAGAAAGTCTACCTGCGATACAGCTTAATATTGAATAGAAAAGAAAAGAAAAGAAAATTTAAATACTTTATGAAAATGATTACTTGTAATTAGTTTTCTTTATAAAAGGTTAAAAGAATAGCCTTCTTATTCTTTCTTTAAGGCATATATATCAACTAAAATAGAATTGTAAATTTATAAAAAAAAAATAAAACTAATACATAAAACTCTTGTAAATTTTGCTATTGATAAAAATAAATCGCAAGAAAATATTCAAACAAAAAATTACAAGTATAATAGAAAGGACAACATATTACAATGAATAGTGTTCTATAATTTATTTACAATGACTTTATTGAAAGGTTAGTAATATTGATAATGTAAGTGTTATTTATGGTAGAGTTATTAATGAATAAATAATGTTTAGCGAGAAATTATTTAATTAAATAATTTTTTTTACTCATGAAATTTAATTTTATTAATTATTGTAAAAGAAATGAAAGAAAAATAAAAAGATGATGAAAACTGTTTATAATAGACAATAAATATAACTCAAATAAGTAAAATACTAATTTAGTGAGAATTAAACCCATGACCTTATAATTGTAAAGGTAAACACTTAATCACATAGCCATGTTCAATCCTATGATAATTTTTGGCACTTTAGAATATAAATATAATACACCCTTTCTACTTTTAGAATAATTTTAGATAACTAATTTTTTCCTAATCTCAATGGGTGGGTAGGTAGGGGATGGCTGGGTTCCCTTTAGCCATCTTCACCCCTCCCCTTCCCCCCTTGGAGTCCATCCATGCTAGGTTCGAATGTCAACAGTGCTCCGATAGAGAAAAGGATCCATGCTTGCTATAATCTTAAGAGAACCCGACCAAGCTCGTATTTAGTTAATAGATCCCCTACATACACTGCAATTGTAGAAATAAACAAACACAAATGCTATAACGAAAATAGAGTCTAAAGAAATAATTGAATAATATTTATTCATAAAGTTATGTACATCATCTAGTTCAGCATCCTAACCACATAAAAAGGAGGATTACACAAAAGCACTACTAAATTAGGTCATAGAAAGAGGGTCAATAGCTTCAGATGCCTGGCTAACTTCAGGTGTTAATTTAAGGTTCTTTGGCTTTGGCTCTTTTTAGGCTTGGATACCTCAAGGGAAATCAAAGTTAGGCAAATGAGGCCCCTCTTCAACTTATTTGGCTTGGAAATCCTCTTATGCCTCATCCTTAAACACTTTGCCATCATCCTCTTGCTAAGGGGAGTAGGGACTTTCAAGAGGATCATTCACAAAATCATGAAGTCTAGTTGGAGGTTGGGATAGTATTCTATGATTAGCTTCCTTGCTTCTTGCATCCAATCAAATATGGCCTTTCCTTGAAATTTATTCTAGTCCTCAGTCTCCATTATCTCATTAATAAATTTCTATTGAAGGCCTTCTATAGCCAAATTAGTTTCCTTCTCCATCTCTCCAATATGCACCTAATGGCACCTTAATTTTGCTTCAAATTGGATAGTCTTAGCCTTGTATACTGTAAATGAAGGGTTTTGACTGGAGTAGTCACTTGCATGCTGCGTGAGTGACGCTTTACATGTAGCTGTAAAGAAGTGAAGTGAGACTGTCACCTAAAGGGATGATTAAGTGAGAACAAGGCAAGGAAGAGGAACAGCCAATCTCAGTGTCTCAAATGCACAAGTAACAGACAAGGTAGCCTTATGGGACCTTAAGCATTGACCTTGTAGCTTAAGTGAATGAGATCGGTTCTTTACTTGAATTACTTATTTGATCTTAGAGAGCAAAGGTTTTGTAGAGCAATTTTTTTTTCTATTTTCTCTAAGAGTTTTAAATGATGAGGAAATGCTGGGTATTTATAGGATCTTAGGCATGATGACATCCGTCTGATCATTTAGGTGATCAACGGATGAGAAAGAGCTTGGTCAATTAATGGTTATTAAAATTGAGCTAGCTAATAAGCCTAAGGCTAGTAGCCTTCCTTATAAGTGCATGAGCATGCTTAAGAGAGGTTGGAGGTGGATGAACTGGTCTAATGATTCTTGTTCCAAGCCCATCAAGCCAAATTTTTCTGAATCATCTCAAATATGAATCAAACTCCTTAGGCCCTATCACTTAACCCAAGGAGTTAAGACCAAATAAATAATATAGTAATTTTCAACCATCTGCATTTTGCCCCTTGACCAAAATCCTTGGATGGTATGTAAGTATTTTAGGCATCAATTATTTACTCTGAATAGTTAGGTTGCTATTTGGTACGCATACATTGTAAAGAGTCCTACTATTGCCAAGTGCGCTCACATAACTAAAGACTTCATTTAGTCTAATGCCAGCATTGCAAATTTATTTATTATATATTTTAGTGCAAATATTTGCGACACCATCAAATCGCACACATCGCTTTAGGCATACTAGAGTAATATTGCTCCCTTAAGGCAATATATTGAATATTAGCTTTCTTTATACAAGTTGGTGCCACTTCATCATTTGAAGTAACTGTCTCATTAAGTAGAATTCTACATGTTAAAGTTGTTCTGACTTTCTTTAGTCTTGCTTCATATGGGGGAGAAATTTCCTAATTAAATATCCACACATGTAAGTGACTTGAATTAGCATGGCTTGACTTATATATATATAATAAGCTTTTAGGCTTTCAATATGTACTCTATATTAGAATAAATCGCATATACTAAATATAAGAACTAGCATATTCCAAGGCTTTACTAGCTTGGTGGGATAAAATATTTGTTGCACTGTTCCAAAACATGCATTTGATATGCCCACAACAGCTTCCCTTTGTTTTAGCTGAGAAAAATGTGACTTAGATTCACATCTCCTTATCCACGCTTCGCGTCATCCATTCTTGAGATCATGATGCCCTTACAACTTTTCATGCATAAGCTCTATAATGACCAATAGATTCTTTAAAATCTTTTCAACATCCTTCCAAATCTTCATTTCCCATATTAATTTTTATCCATATCACCCCTCATATCTCTTCATAAGATTAGATTTAACTCTGTATATCTTTTCTAAATCAATCAAAATCCTCTTAATATATCTCAAATCTTCTTTCATATCTTCTTTATATCAACTATATCTCCTTATACATGATCTTGAAATCATCAGTAACATAATAGAAGAAACATCTTTACTCTATTGATGGTCCGAGTTCCATGTCCAAGGATTGCCTATACCTCTTTTTTTTTTTCATAATTAATTTTCACTCATAGTAGTTCACATACTACCTTTTGTAGGAGATATTTTGAGACGTTAGG